>APFE031267881.1:75974-96126 GCA_000404065.3 Pinus taeda
TTTTAATTTATTAATAATATTATTTTTAACTTTGTTTTGTTTTAATTTATTAATAATATTAATGTTAATATTAATTAATATTGCCCCGGCTGCAGGTGTATATTAAATGGGGCAGTACAGTGGCGGCATTCCCACTGGGCAAGTGGTAGCCCAGATCCGCCATCTGTAAGGATAATGGACGGGCCTGCCACCCCCGTTATGTTAAATTGAATGAGGTTCATTACTCCTCCTTGCAACTCACCATCTGCAGCATTATCGCTCTCCCACGATTCGTCTCTCTGGTGTTTGGATTGCAGACCGTCTGTTGTGGTATGATCATCGCTTGGGGTGCTGCTATGTGGTATTTTAAGAGGCAGCCTTCGCTGGCTATGCATTATTTGATGTCTCGGCTTTGGATGCATTGTTTGTTCTGCTCGCTGTTGGTTCTCGGGTCTTGGCAGTGGTCTCAGAGGATTAGGCCTTGGCCCTCAGCACAGAAGGCCTCAAAGTCTTCCTTTGCGAGCAATATTCTCCAGCACAAGTTCCCCAGCTCTGGCTCTCCCGTTTGTAAGCATCAGTTTCTGAGTGTTATCCTTGCGCCCCTCGTTGCTTCTGTTGACATCCCTTGTCGGCTCTCTGTGCCAATTCTCACCTCGCCCCTCTGTGTCCCAACAGCCTCGCCTTTGTGGCCCTTTGTGCCCCTGTTAGCCATTAAGCCTCTGTGCACGGTTCCTCGGCTCTCTATGCCTCTTGGCTCACGGAGATTCCGCTCACTATGCATTCCCTACTCCAGTGTGTTACCCCTCAAGCAATCCCAGAATGCCGCAGGAACGGCTTCGCCTCATTAGCAGAAGGGGCGGGTCTCGGGGAGGTTCTAGAGGAAGGGCTATCCCTCAGCGCTCCTCTCACACCACAGAATCCTCCTCCGAACAAATTGAATCTCATGGTGCAAGCTGAGGCTGGGGAAGAGGCAGAGGACGGGCTCGTGCAGCGGCGTGTTCGCACAGCTCTCATCCCTCAACCCGCTTTCGCTTCCACTATTCCATGGACAACTCTACCTACTTTGTGTCTGTTCGGATTGAGAAGTGCAATAACACAGCTCCTCCAGAAGTCTCTGTGGAGCATAAGCAACCTTCTCCTATTCACTGTCAAAGAATTCAGCCTGTGGAGGCCCCAGGTGCGATGGCGGGTCCAAGCGAGCCAGCTAAAGACGACGCTCCATATACAGACTCGAGCGCGTCAGACCAGTATGGATGCAGGACCATTGAGGAGCAACCTTCTACCTCCGTGGACGTATAAGCTTGCCTCCACGTCGTTTTGGTCCAGCTATGGCCCTAGGTGGTCGTTTCTATTGCTCTATGATGTATGTTCGGCGACTTCAGTTCACAACCTTCTTTGTTTGACAGTTTTTGATAGGCTCATGCTTTGGCTTAGCTCTGTTCAGGTTGGAATCGGTTTTCAATTACGACTATGTTTGCTGCTCTATCTCTGTTTGGATAACTCTTTGGATAAATTCTTGGACAGTTGGTTTTGGTCTGTATCAAATTGTCTGTCTTTCAGTTGGTTCTGGTTTGTGTCAAATTGTCTCTCTTTTAGTCATCAAGAGTCTGTTGGACAAGTCAGGTTCCAAGGGAAGTTTCACCCTCCAGTGGAAAAGTCCTGCTAAATCCATATCTCAGTATGGATAATTTTTGAGGCCTGCCTCGATGTAATCTTTTTGTAAAATAATAGGAGTAGCCCAATTTACAAAAAAAAAAATATTAATTATTATTTGTTATTATGTATATAATTAACATTAATAACATTAAAATCGTATAAATTTTAATATTATTTATTAATATTAATATTAATTTTAATTTTATATAAATTAATATTATTATAATTTAAATTAATATGGGAATGATGAATATTAATATTCTTGTAGTATATTAATATTTATAAATATTAATTTTAACATTAAATATTTTTATTAAATAATATTATTATTGTCAATCATGGTCTAACGTCGCATTGTGACAAAGATTGTCTCAATATGAAAATTAACCCATGTTGCATTCTAACAAATATTGTCTCAATATCAAAACAAATCATGGTCCAACGTCACTTTATGACAAAGTATTTGTCAATATGAATATATAAGAATATCATCGACCATGGTCAATATATAAGATTATCATCGACCATGGTCAACCATGGTCAATCATGGTAAAACATGGTCCAATGTCTCATTATGAAAAATATTTTATCAATATGAAAATCAGCTATGATCCATCATGGTCAACCATGGTCAATAATCATGACAACGATGTAACGAAGATACTCTTAGTCCAACAACAATGGCCATCCATGGTCAACCATAGTTCAACGTCAATTGTGACAAATATTGTCTCAATATGAAAATCAATCATGGTCAACCATAGGGTTTATGATATTAATCATATGATTTACGTTCTTAGGTTTAATTTTAAGCCGAGTGTTTACAATATTAATCCCTTGGGTTTATTAATATTACGGTTTATATTCCTATGGTTTAATATTCATTCTAGGGTTTAATATTATTCCCCTCGTTTTTTAATCCCTTGGATTTTAATATTAAACCACACTCAACTAGGATAAATCATGGTCAACCATGATAAACCATGGTCAACCATGGTTAACCATGGTTAACCATGGTTAACCATGTTTGTTTTAGGGTGAGAGAAATTGTCTCAATATCAAAAGCAACCATTGTCAACCATCGTCAACCATTATAAACCATTACAAAAATTGGGTATAATACAACGTTTATAATATTAGGACTTTTTAATATTTAGTTTATAATACTAAATTTTAATATTGGCTTTATAATTTGTGATACTAGAGCTTATAATATTAATCATAGGGTTTAATATCAATCCCTTGGGTTTAGCGATCACTTGGATTTTTAATATTAATATTTTGAGTTTATTAATCACTTACATTTATAATATTAATCCCTTGGGTTTAAAATTACCCTCACTTTATAATCCATTTAGTTTAGAATAGTAATCCTTTATGTATATTAATTCTTTGGATTTATAGTAATAATCTCTTGGGTTTATAATATTAATCCTAAGGTTCATAATATTAAATTAGGGTTTATATTCTTAGCGTTTAAAATTAATCCCATGGTGTAATGTTATTCCATTTGGTTTTTAATCCCTTGGGTTTTTAATATTAATCTAATCGGCTTAGTAATCCATTGGGTTTATAATATTGTTCCCAAGGTTTCTAATATTATTCATAGTGTTTATATTCCTACGGTTTAATATTAAGCATATTATTTATAATATTAATCTTAGCGTTCAATATTAATCCTTCAATCATAGCCAACCATGGTCAACCATGGTTGAATGTCACATTGTGACAAGGATTGTCTCACCATGAAAATAAACCATGTTTATTTTAGTCTTTGTAATATTTATATTTGGGTTTACGAATGTTGGGTTTATAATATTAGTCTCTTGGGTTTAATATTATTCCCTTGGGTTCACAATCCATTGGGATTTTAGTTTTAATCCCTTGGGTTTATTATTCATTTGGGTTTATAATAATAATCCCTTGGGTTTATTATTCCCTTAGGTTTATATTATCAATCATGGTCAACCATGGTTGAATGTCGCATTATGACAAGAATTGTCTTACCATCAAAATAAACCATGTTTATTTTAGTGTTTGTAGTATTTATATTTGGGTTTACCAATGTTGGGTTTATAATATTAGTCCCATGGTTGAATGCCACATTTTGACAAAGACTGTCTCACCATGAAAATAAACCATGTTTATTTTAGTGTTTGTAATATTCTAATTTGGGTTTACCATATTCGTCCAATGGTTGAATGTCTCATTTTGAAAAATATTGTCTCACCATGAAAATAAATCATGTTTATTTCAGTCTTTGTAATGTTTACATTTTTACGAATGTTGGGTCTATAATATTAGTCCCTTGGGTTTAATATTATTCCCTTGGGTTCATAGTCCATTGGGGTTTTAGTATTAATTGCTTGGGTTTATTATTCATTTGGGTTTTAATATCAATTCCTTGGGTTTATTATTCCCTTAGGTTGATAATCAATCATGGTCAACCATGGTTGAATGTCACATTGTGACAAGGATTTTCTCACCATGAAAATAAATCATGTTTGTTTTAGTTTTTGTAATATTTATATTTGGGTTTACGAATGTTGGGTTTACAATATTAGTCGATTGAGTTTAATATTATTCCTTTGGGTCCATAATCCCTTGGGTTTGTTATTAATTTGGGTTTATAATATCAATCCCTTGGGTTTATTATTCCCTTAGGTTTATAATATTAATCATGGTAAACAATTGTAAATCATAGCCAAACATGGTCAACCATGGTTGAATGTCACATTATGACAAGAATTGTCTCACCATCAAAATAAACCATGTTTATTTTAGTGTTTGTAGTATTTATTATTCCCATGGTTGAATGTCACATTTGAACAAAGATTGCCTGTTATGTAAAAAATTAGTTATTATTTTATTTTAGGTTTATTATTTAATTTTAGGTTAATTAGACGAAAGGGCACGATCATAAGATCATGCCCTTTCCCCAAAGGGTGCCCATGGCAGTATAAAAGCCAAGAACCCCCACTGTAAACAATCATCTTCAGTCAATTAATCATTAATAAATACACACACACACACACACACACACACACACACATATATATATTTCTGCGTATCAAGAAGTTTTCATGTCATCTGGTATCAGAGCGGTTCAGTTCTTAGGCTGTCCATCCGCTGACTCCATTTTCCGCTCAGTCCAACTGCATCCCAGACCTCGCGTCCCAATTTTTCCATCCATCTCCATTTCGTCTATCCCAACCCACGCTGTTGTCAACCTACGCTTCTATTCCAACCCTGCGTCACTGCTCCACTTCTCCTGTTCGATTGCTATCTACAAACCCTCGCTTAGCATTTGAAAAGAAATTCGTCTGCAACGTGTCGTGCCATTACTAAAAAATGACACCGACTAGTCTAAAACCTTTCCTCCCTCGATCTTGTCTTTAATCGGGTAGGCTGACACCTTCCAACAGGGATTCTTGTTACGTCTGCTTATTTTTTGTCGTGGGTAAATCAAAGAATCAGTCAAATTTTGAACGTGACTTTTCAAATGAGGACATGACTGTCTGCATGATATTTATATTATATATATATATATATATATATATATATATTATAATATTATATATAATATATATATATATATATATATTATATAATATATAATATATATTATATATAAATAATTTTTTAATCATAACTTATATATAACGTTAATTTAATTAGTTAGTTTTTTAATTAATTAAAAAAAATTAAATGGCAAATAAATATATGCCCCCACAAACTCGCTGAATGTTGATAATGGAAATGGTTGATTTCCAAAAAATATTGGTTGACACGAAGCATAAGATGAATAAAAACAACGATGAGGTCAATAAAAGTTTAGATGATTTCCAGATCAAGCTTAAGGGGCAGGCTGATGATATCAAAAGTCTTTAGGATACGACAAATCGAATAGAAATAAAGATGGAAAATTACCATGTCCAATCAGAAGTGAATAAGAAATAGACCTTAACATTGCTGAAACTTATGTGTAAAAAGATGAATTATACACTCACACAACTACTCAAAGAAGATGAAGAAAATCAAGAGCACAACTCTTCAGACTCAATGAAATCAACACACTCTCAAGAAAAAGTTGAATCCCCAAAAAAATCGACGACACCCCACCAAGAAATGAGTAACGCAACTCTTGCAAATAGGCAGCTCTGGGACACCTTTGACAATCAACACCCCTTTTTCGCTCAACCATTAGCAACATAACAACAAAGGGTAAAAGTCAAGATGCCTAAATTCAATGGAAACGAAAAAATCAATGTTGTATGGATAAATAAAGCAGAAGAATACTTTGAGATATATGACATCAATGATGATGATGAAAAGCTCAGGCATGCATCCATGAAGATGGAAGGGGAAGAATATAATTTGTACATGTGGTGGAAAAAGACAATAACGTCATTAGTTGGAGAAAATTTAAGGATGCATTCTTTAAAAGATTCCAAGTTTTAAAGGAAGAAGAGTTCTTTTCAAAACTCATCAAATTACGACGAAAAGGAAGTGTAGATGAATACACTCAAGAATGGGAGACCTTAGTAACATGAGTACCTAGGTTATCTGAATCTTGTCTAATTCAATCATATGTCTCGAGACTCAAAACCAATTTACAAGTAGAAATTGAGATGCATGACATTACATCAATAGAAGTAGCAAGATGAAAAGTAAAAATAGCCGAAAAGAAATTCGAACAAATATTTTGGACAAAATCAGAGAAAAACATATTCAAGACAAAGAATACCCCAGTATGTGGACTCAAATAATACAAGATATGTTCCACCACATCGTCGTGAAGATGAAAAATCTAATGTGGAAATGCAAAGGATAAAAGAGAGTAAATGCAAATGTTGTGGTGAGAAGTGGGACCCCAAAGATAGATGTGCTAAAGGAAAAGAACCAAAGAACCTATATAATTGTGAAGCAACCAATGATTCAAACAATGAAGATGCTGACATAGAAGATACAGAAGATGCCCCAGAATTCTCACCAGAATTAGATGACGGAACTATTCCGCAAGTGTCATTATTAGCCATGACAGGTATATCACAACCTCAGACCTTAAAGTTAAAAGGACACATAAAGAAGAACAATGTGGTAGCACACACAATTTTTTAGATGAAACCGTGACAAAGAGACTCAATATTTTTTCATTTACCTTACCAAACATGAAAGTGATGGTAGTTGATGGTAAGAATATTGAAAAGGTGGGAAAATTCCATAAGGACAATTTGCAGATTCAAGACTTTAATTTAGAGTCTCTGTTCTTCATGGTACCATTAGGAGGAGTAGATGTAGTCTTAGTTATCCAATGGCTACAAACTTTAGGTACTTATGACGCCAACCATGAAGTACAATTTATAAAATTCAAATGGGGAGGTCAGAAGTACAAATTACATGGATTCCAAGCACTAGAGAATCAAATTGTATCATCATCTCAAATGACGAAGATAATTCGAAAAGGAGGATCCACTTATGTAGTACAATGTCGCCAATTAGAAATGTATCTACAAATATGACCAGTGAAGAGTCACCAGAGATACAAGATCTAATTTGGAAGCATAAAAAAGTATTTCATGACCTACCTATGAAGATGTCGCCTAATAGGGAAATTGAGCATACAATAGAAGTCAATGCATGTTTGGACCCCATCAACCTCAAGCCATACTGATGTCCACATCACCAAAAAACGGAAATTGAGAGATTAATCCAAGACCTTTTAAAGTGTGGGATCCTCTTGAAAAGTAAAAGTCCTTACACCGCTCCAGTGGTATTGGTAAGAAAAAAGGATGGTTCATTCAGGCTATGCATTGATTATAGAGGATTAAACAAAATAACAATAAAAAACAAGTTCCCAATTCCCTTTATCGATGAAATGTTGGATGAGCTACATGGCACAAAGTACTTCTCAAAATTAGACTTAAGATTAGGCTACTATCAAGTTAGAATCAGACTGGAAGATATACCAAAAACGACATTCCAAACACACGAAGGTCACTATGAATTTAAAGTAATGCCGTTTAGATTAACCAATGCACCAACAATGTTTCAAGCAACTATGAACAAATTATTTCGTCCACACCTTAGGAAGTTTGTATTAGTATTATTTGATGATATTCTAATTTACAGTAAAACTTGGAAGGAACACTTGCAACATCTAGACAAAGTTCTTACACTACTTAAAGAACATCAATTTTATGCAAAAAAATCCAAATGCATCTTTGGAAAGGAAGAAGTAGAATACCTTGGATGCATTATATCCCATGAAGGCATAAAGGTGGACCCTAATAAAGTCAAAGCTATAAAATAATGGAACAAACCTGTCAATATATCCAAGCTAAGAGGGTTCTTAGGTTTGATTGGATATTACCGAAGATTTATTAAAAACTATGCACATATAACTACACCTCTAACAAATCTTTTAAATAATAATTCGTTTCTATGGGATGAGGAAGTAGGAAGGTGTTTTGAAAAATCAAAGGAAATTATGTCTAATGCTCCCGTATTAGCAACACCAAATTTTTCTAAACCCTTTATCATTGAGTGTGATTTTTCCGGTTTCGGTATAGGTGCAGTATTAATCCAACAAGGACATCCAATAGCTTTTGAAAGTAGGAAGCTCAACAAAAGAGAATGCCTCAAATCCACATACAATAAAGAGATGCTCGTTATCATGCACGCACTAGCTAAGTGGAGGAAATATCTTCTGGGAAGTAAGATTTCCATTCAAACAGACCACAAAAATCTCCAACATCTCCTTCAACAAAAAACATTTTCTGAAGAACAACAAAAATGGATTGAAAAAATTGCCGCCTTTGACATGGAAATACTACATAAAATAGGTAAAGACAATGTAGTAGTAGATGCCCTATCCAGGAAAGATGAACCAACACTACTTGCAATTTCGATTGCTGTTCCTGAGTGGCTTAACAAAATTCGAAGTGAGTATGCCAACGACCTAGAAATAACAACAATAATCAATAACCTTCCCAACAACTCAAAATTTTAGTGGAAGAATGATATCCTATGGTACAAGGGAAGAATCTATATAAATACAAATTCCAAGTTTAAGTTTAAGATACTCAAGGAATCACATGACTCACCGTGAGCTAGACATGTAGGATTCTTTAAGACTTACTACAATGCAGGTCAATCCTTCTTTTGGAAGTGAATGAATAATGATATTCAGAAGTATGTAGCAGAATGTGACACATGTCAAAGGAATAAAAGTGAAAATATTACAACACCAGGATTACTTCACCCTTTAAACATTCCAAATAAGAAATGGGAAGAAATCTCGATGGACTTTATCGAAGGATTACCAGTATCTGAAGGCAAGGACAAGATTTTCGTAGTAGTCGACAGAATCACCAATATGCTCAATTTATGGCAATAAAGAAATCATACTCAGCAAAATAAATCATTGAAATATTTTGCAAAAATTTATATAAGTTACACGGTTTTACGAAAGTCATTATGAGTGATAGAGATGCCAAGTTCAAGGGTAATTTCTGGAAGGAATTGTTCAACCATATAGGAACCTACCTAAATATGAGTTCCACTTATCATCCTCAATCAAATGGCCAAATAGAGGTTCTCAATAAATGTTTGGAGGCCTACCTACATTGCTACGCTACAGAAAAACAAAATAAGTGGGCTCAATGGTTACATCTTGCTGAGAGGTGGTATAATTCCACTTATCATAAATCAGCAAAAATGACACCATTTGAAGCCTTATATGGGTATGAACCCCTAAAATGGAAGGATCTAGCTATTATCTAGACAAATCTACCTGATGTTAAAGAACAACTAGAGGAAACCCAAAAAGTCGTCCAAATATTAAAAGAAAACTTGAATAATGCAAGGAATCATATGAAACAACAAGTAGAATGTAACAGAACCGAAAGAGAGTTTGAAGTCGGAGAATGGGTGTTTGTCAACCACACAAACAATTATCCTTAACACAGAAAGGAAAAAACAAATTGGCACCAAAGTTCTATGGACCTTATCAGATCAAAAAAAGTATTAGCCAAGTTGCGTATGGTTTAAGCCTTCCAGAGACAAGTCATGTTCACAATGTCTTCCATGTATCCTGCCTTAAAAGGCCACTAGGCAACAATCAATCAGTGCAAACAACGCTTCCACCCTTGGATGATGAGGGAAGGGTCATTCTAGAACAATAAGGTATTTTATCTACTAGAGAAATAAAGCTTCGACATCGTACAATCAAGGAATATCTAATCAAGTGGAAGGACTTACTTGAAGAAGACACTTCTTGGGAGAATGAATCATTTTGTCAACAACATCCATCATTACGTATGTTTTGAGGACAAAGCATTCTTTCAAGAGGAAGGCAATGTTACGTAAAAAATTAGTTATTATTTAATTTTAGGTTAATTAGACGAAAGGGCAAGATCATAAGATCATGCCCTTTCCCCAAAGGGTGCCCATGGCGATATATAAGCCATGAACCCCCACTATAAACAATCATCTTCAGTCAATTAATCATTAATACATATTTATATATATATTTTTATCCTTTATCAAGAAGTTTTCACTTCATTGTCCCACCATGAAAATAAAGAATGTTTATTTTAGTGTTTCTAATATTTATATTTGGGTTTATGAATGTTGGGTTTATATTATTCCCTTGGGTTTATTGGGCTTAATATTATTCCCTTGGGTTCATAATCCATTGGGGTTTTAGTCAATCCCTTGGGTTTATTATATCAATCCTTCGAGTTTTTTATTCCCTTAGGTTTATAACATAAATCGTAGCCAAACATGGTCAACCATAATGGATTTGAGACTTCTGCGATCTGCATTTTGTGTGGTTATGTCTTCCAGATCCATCACATTTTACTGTTTTATGTATTGACGTTTCAAACGATCTTCCGTGGTTAATCATCAAGATTAGATATGTGAAGAAGTCAGAGAATGATGTGTGATACATAAAAGATATGGTAGGTATCGTAGTGTAAAAAGCCGACAGGTTTTGATGAAGGTGTGGTTTTAATTAATTTATCATTAATTTAATTTAATTTAATTTTAATTAATTTAATTATGATTTTTGTTTTATTTTAATATATTTTAATTTAATTTAATTTGATTTAATTGTAATTTACTTCAGTTTATTTAATTTAATTTTAATATAATTTAATTTAATTTATTTAATTAATTTTAATTTGTTTTATTTAATTAATTTTAATTTGATTTTAATTTTAATTTAATTTGATTTAATTTTAATTTAATTTAATTAATTTAATTTAATTTAATACTATAGTTAGGTTAACTAATGGATTAGATGAAGATTAAATGAGTTTAATTTTTGCTAAAGTTTTTTAGTGATTTAATTTTAATTTAATTTAATCTAATTTGTTTTAATTTAATTTAATTTTAATTATATTTTTAATTTAATTTTAAATTTAGTTTAATTTAATTTTAATTTAATTTAATTTTTGATTTAATATAATTTAATTCATAATTTATTTTAATTAATTTTTTAATTTAATTTTAATTTTAATTTTATATTTAATTTAATTTAATTTAATTCAATTTGATACTAGAGTTAGGTTAACTATTGGATTAAACGACAATTGAATGAGTTTAATTTTACTAAAGTTTTTAAGGAGTGAAACAGGAGGACCAAGAGGCAAAGGGATCGGGATTGTCTAGGATATGGTGGAATCCCCTATTAGCGTGGGAATCCAATTATCACTTATTTTCCAACCATCATCACGGTTTAGGTTGTTGGGGTGTTTTCCTATTTCGATAGCTTCTCTAAATTTCTTATGGTGGTAATGCTCTATTTTGGCCACAACGCTGGAGTTTTCAATGCAAATGTAATGATTGGTTTTACTAGAGGGCTCAGCCAAAGCTGAGGTTTTGAAGCAGTTATGTTTGATGTCAGCAGCATGTTCTTGAATCCTAATTAATATAGACCGTCTGGTTTCACTAATGTATGCCTTGCTACATGAAAAAGGGACCAAATAGACCCCTTTGTGGTGTTTAGGATCAATAGGATCTTTTACTGATTTCAAACATCTGTTAATTGTTTTCATAGGTTTTAAAGTGGTTTTTATGTTGTTCTTTTTTAAGATGTGTGAAATCTTATCAGTGGTGCCTAGAATGTAGGGAAGGTGAACCTTACCAGCACTATCATCCATGTGTTGTTTGTTTATGGGATTCTCTACTTTCTTGAAAGCATTGATTCCTTGGTGTCTCTTGTATCCATTCTTTTTGAAAACATCCAAGAGGTGGTTCTTTTCTTGCTCAAAATTATCATGATCTGAAATACATATCACCCTTGTGGCTAGAGTGTTGAGCACCCCAAGTTTCTAATCCGGATGATGGTGAGAGTTAGCATGCAGGAAATGTTCAGTGTGTGTTTTCTTACAATAGACTTGCTGAGATATTGTGCCATCTTGGTTTATTTTGATTAGGATATCAAGAAAGGGAAGACAACCCTTTTCTTCCACTTCCATCGTAAATTTGATGGAATTTGATTGGTTGTTAAGGTGTTCTAGGAATAATTTTTCTTCTCCATGAGGCCAAATGACATAAGTGTCATCAACAAATCTTTTCCATTGTTTAGGTTTTAAAGGGGAAGACTCAATGGCCTTGGTTTCAAAATGTTCCATGAACAAATTAGCAATTATGGGAGACAGGGGTGATCCCATGGCCACATCGCAAGTTTTTTCATATATCTCCTCCTTGAAGCTAAAAAAAGGTGGATTTTAGATAGATTTCTACTAATTTAGCTGTGTTAGGGTCAGTGATTTTGTGAACAACATCCATGGCTTCATCTATAAGAATGTTGGTATAGAGAGATTTTACATCAAAGCTCACTGAGATTTCATCTTGGTCTAGTTTTATATGTTTGATCTCATTAATGAAATGATTGGAATCTTTGACAAAGGAGATAGTTTACCCACCAAGAGTTTAACCTTTTTAGCAATATATTTAGCGAGATGGTAAGTAGGGCCTCCAATCGTGTTGACAATGGGTCTAATAGGTATACCTTCTTTTTGAATTTTAGGGGCTCCATATATCCAAGCGGTGTAGGGGTTGGTTTCAATAAGATTCTTAACATTGTGTTCATTGATCAATTTTACTAAGTTATTGACATTCTTAGAGATCTTCCTTATGGGATTCTTTTTTAATTTGATATAACAACCACTATTGGTTAAGTGGTCTACCATTTTCTCATGTAGTCTTTTGTGTTCATTATAACGGTTGCAGTCCCTTTGTCTGCCTTCAAGACCACAATGTAAGGGTTTTGGTTTAAAGTTTTGAGAGCTAGGTATTCTTGTTTGGAGATGTTGCTTCTCGATGGTTTAGCTTCTCTGAGGATTATGGAACAATCCTGTCTGATAATTTCTTTAATATTGTTAGGCATGTCCTTGATCCCTTATTCTATACTACACAAAATATCTTCTTTAGGGATAGAACGTTGAGAAATAGCAAAATTCAAGCCTCTTTCAAGTAAACCTAAAGTAACTTCATCAATATGGGTGTTGGAAGAGATTTATTATACTTATTTATTATCATTGGATGTTTTTGTCTCACTGTTTATTTTGATTTGCTGAGATTCTATTCTGTCATTCTCATGTCATCTATCATGAGATTAATGTCTTCATTGGGGGTCTTATTAGTGTCTTAATTGGGGGCATTATCGTATTTGTGCTCATTGTTCCAATAATTACAGTTGCTGTCATCGTGGGTTTAACACATTTGCTGGAGATTTCTTTGTGTTTTGTCACAGTTCCATTCTTACTGCTCCTGTTCTTGATAATCCTGTTGTCGTGTGATGTACCAGTCCACATCTCGTTGTTCAATGAATGAGGTAGCGTTGTTTTGATTTCCCCAATTTCATTGTCCCCTAGACTCAATGACACAATATTATTATTTTCACTATTCGACAAATTTGGTAGCGTGGTATTGTTATTTCCGCTATCCACCTGAAGTGTTTGTGACTTTAGCAACTATGGTGTTTCGTTTTTCACACTATTTAGTAATTGTGCTACTTCGTTTTCTAGCAGATGTGCATTCTCCAGCAGATGTGTGTGTTGCATATTACGACCTGTATCAGCACCATTTCTGTTGGATTCTTTATGATCTGCATTCATGGGAACCGAATATGGATCCAGCTTATTTCCTTCAGACATAGATTTATGTGTTCTTTCATTCACTGCGTTGTGGTGTGTTTCATCATTCGAGATAAGGGAATTAAGAAATGCTATCTGCGTAGATTTGATTCTGGAACATGTGTGAGGTATGGGGGCGGCCGAGGAGTGTGTACCAGCGCTTAATTTCTTTTCTAATCTTTCAAATTTTAGGGTTTGTTTTTGGTTCTTGCATTCTTCAATTTTAATGTATTTTAGAGCTGCGCATGAGTCTATTCTGGACTACAGTGCTGGTTCAATGAGGTTAGGTAGATTCAGGTGCAGTTTAAGAGCTTTCTCATTTAATAGATTCAGTTCCGAACGTAATTTGCTAATCTCTGAGTGAATGAGTGAATGGTTGGCTTTGGTGAAAGTGTGCTTGTTTCTATAGTTTTTAAGGTTGTGTTTAATGTAGGCAAATGGAGGAATAATGGAGGCGTCTCTGCAGCGTTTGAGAAAGGTAAGGTCTGACTTCTTCATTGCAATTTTTACCCTATACCATTCTAGTGCATGAACTTCTTGTGATTTATCCCTTCCATATAGGTTGAAAATAATGGATTTGAGACTTCTTCGATCTACATTTTGTGTGGTTATGTCTTCCGGATCCATCACATTTCATTGTTTTATGTATCGATGTTTCTAACCATCTTCCATGGTTCATCATCAGGATTAGATATGTGAAGTCAGACAATGATGTGTGATAAATAAAAGATATGGTAGGTATGGTAGTGTAAAGAGCCGATAGGTTTTGATTAAGGTGTGGTTTTAATTAATTTATAATAATTTAATTTAATTTTAATTTAATTTAGTTTTGATTTTTGTTTTATTTTAATATATTTTAATTTAATTTAAACACCTCCAGGTAGGAGGTGAGGCAATATAGAGTGATCTTCCCAAGGAGGAGGCGCAAGATCCTTGAGGTACCCAACCTCTTGGATGAGACCTTGCTACAGGAGCCCCAATGTGGAGTATCAGGAAATGACTGATTGGGTAGAGATAGATGTGGATGGAGTGGCCGAGAGAGTGACAATGCAAGAATCCCAGGAAAGCGCATAGTTAGCAGGCTACAACAATGCGAGAGGCACAAGTGTTTTGCACAGTGCTAGGTGGCACAGAGAGGTTTGTAATGGTGCGATATGCATGGAGATGTTGCAGTAGCACATATGTCAGAGAGGGAGCACTTGTGAGCAACAGGTAGAGCTTCATGTTAATTTTAGGTATGTTCTATGCTAGAGCAATTTATTTAATATATTTTTCCATATTATAAATCACATCAGCATAAACTTAACTACAGATAGAACATGAATATAAATTGCAGAAGGCAAGCCAAGACAAGAGGACACAAGATGTGGTGCTAGCCAGGGACAAACCTCATAATGTGTGGGGAAACCCTTGATCAATTCTTCTTTAAAGTTCTTCAAAGTTCAGCAGAGAAAGAGAGAGAGAGAGATAGTACATTTACAATAGAAGTCAACACTTTGACTTATCGAGATCTAGCATAGATCATTTCGTATAACGATGAGATCAGTTGAAGGCATTCTGCTTCAACTGATTCTCCAAGGTGACATCTTCACCTATCATAGTACTAAATCTAGGTCCACTTGTTGCATCACTGCATATGACACGATGTTGCAATAGTTGTGATTATCATCATGCTGTCGATGTCCATGATCTTATCATGCTGCTGCCCTTCATGTTCATGATCTTGTAATGCTGCCTAAGCATCATCATCACGTTGTCCTATATGTCCATGATCTCATGCTGCCCTTTATGTCCATGATCTCATTCATCATCAAGCTGCTTATGCTTATGATTACATTCATCATGATGTTATCCATGACCATGATCTGGTTCATCATTATGCTGCCCTTGACCATTATTCTTCATGTTGCCCATGCACATGATCTCATTCATCATGTTGTGGGATAGTGAGATCTTCTTTTCAACATTTCATAGCACATCAAGACTAATCTTGGATGTGCCCAAATTACATATCAAGTACAACGTATATAGATTTTGCGTATGAAGTCCTTTATGATCTGTGTAAGTGTCATCATGTTTAGCATCCATAAGTCTCCATGATCTGCTTATAAATGTCGTCAATGATCTGCAGATGTGTCATCATGACCTACAACTTCCTTCATATACAGAGGCTACAACGTATAGGTACTTGCATTTAGGGCTGCATATGTCTGTAGTTCATTATGATGATTTAGAGCTTAACGTGGCTAGGAGCATCTTCCTTCATCTATGTCTTGGAGACCAGCGTATCACCATGCTATGCGAATATATGGTTGCGTAAGAAGTATTTCATTGAACAGTGGAATAGGTGTCTACATACACCTGCGTATATGTCTCCAGTCTACATATACCTGCGTATATGTTTCCATTTACAGCGGAATATCCTTATGAACAACAGTATGTCATATGAACAGTGTGTGTGTATATAACATTGGACAACATTGATTTACGTCATATGAAACAACGTGTATATATATAACATTAGAGAGCGTTGATATATATAAACTGCGTGTTAATTATTCCCAGCGTATGAATGTCATGATCAACATTCCATGATAGCGCATAGGGTCTAGCTTACAAAGGTTTCTATTTGTATCCTTATAAGCCTATAGCTTACTACGGCTAGGGCTCCATGAACAACTTTGACTGTGGCTTCATATATTGACTGTGGCTTCGTGCATTGAATGTAGCTTCATGTATTTGTTGTGGTTTCATATATAGACTACGTTTTATATGTCTCCATGTAGAGTGTTTTCCATGACTTTGTTTTATATGTCTTCACATATACCATATCCAGTCTTCCATATAGTGTATGAGAGCAGTGTCTTCATATACAACATGAGACACCGTATACATATAAATCATATGAGGTCTTCTATATACAAGTTTCCATGAACAACGGATAGGGTTTCACCATGTATCAGATTTCCTGAACAACATATAGAGATGAACAACAAATCATTTTCCAGCAGATAGATTTCTTCTTGATCTGTGTTGGATTAGGGCATCATTATAAGGTCAGCGTATTACTCTTAGTGTTTCACTCCTCCAAAAACCCAAGACGTGGAGAGGAGTAGATCACTCAAGAATGCGTGTTCAAATGACATCAAATCCTCATATATTTATACCAAAAACGTATAGATTGAATAGCCATGACGTTTGGGCTTCTTGAGCCTACATAAGAGCTAGTCGGCTTGATAATAATTACATAATCAAAATAAATTCATATCTCCATAAATACTTATCAAAATCGGATGATCTTAGGATCAATCCTACACCTCTCGACAAGAGGGATCCAATAAAAATATCAGCTTCCATAAATAAGTTGACCCACATGGAGTTTGGCCCTAATTTCCAATTTTAACACTTCAGCATTAGAGTATGTTCCTAGCCCAATAGAGTGGTCAATTGGGAGTGTTTTTGTTCCAAGTGTTGTTGGAGCAAGTGAACTGGGTAGATGTGTTGCATGCAGAACATTCCACAGTTACAGGATCGGGTTCAAGAGAAAGCCTTTCTTGTTGAGAGGGAGTGTTGAAAAATGTGCGACAATAAATGTTAAATTTAGAATGTGCTAAAAATAGACCTGCTAAAAATAGCATGTCTAAGAATAATAGTTTGGCCAGTGAGGTCATTGGCCACATTGGGTGAGAGGTGAAACTGCTAAAAATAGACATTTCTAAAAATAACATTTCTGGGTCCCCTCCTATTTATAGCAGTCCCTAGTCTATCTATAGGAAGTAAAATTAATTTTAGTCTTAACAATAGTTGGAAATATTAATTAATTAATTCAGTTGAGTTAATTAGTTAAGGAAATTCAAATTTGAAGTCTTTGTGAGCATGCACATGAGTTGTCCCACTGATTGAGGAATTTATCCTTAATTTCCTCCACTGATTGAGGGAATAAGTATGAGTTCTATAATGAGAGAATTAGTTGACTTAGTTTTAACTAGTCAAGTCCTGTTAGATTATTTTAACAAGTTGTTAAAATAATAAAATATAGTTTGTTAATGCTTGCATGCATGTGGCAACTATTATTTTAGATTACTTAGGATTCACTCATGGATAACTGTTGCATGTCAGTTCTGTCAGAGACCCAGTTGAGATTAGATGTGGGACAATGTACTATCATATGCTTGACTACTTCTAGTAAGTAGTTTTTGCATGGTTGAGGAACTAGTGTCCTCAAGGATTGCATAGTTGGACCATTGGTTAACATGGTATGTTTGGAATTAATTGCATATGCTTTTTCTATTATTTCCTTAGAAAACTGCGCAAGGAAATAGAGATTGGACCATAGGTAAAGCCTTTATATACAGGGCTTCGTTGGTTCACAAGAGATATCTTCATATCTTCATAGTTCATTGAGAACTAGATAGCTTGAAAGCTGATTCTTTTTGTATTGTGAAGAGGATTTCCACTTGATTGATAATACATGGTTGGGGTTTTATGCTAGTGCTTTCCCCTGGATATATCTTGTGTTATGTGTGATTATTTCTCTTGATCAATTATGCATGTTTCTACTTGATGTTGCTCATGAATTCGATTATGCTTCCGCTTAATGTTTTGTAGAAGTAGAACAAGTATTATGCTTTAGGACATTGCATATATCGGTTTGTTCTACAACTGAAATTTCTACAAATATTATTGATAGGGTTTATAATATTAATTAGTGTTTAATATAGATTCTTTGGGTTCATAATCCATTAGGCTTATGATATAAATTCCTTGGGTTTATGGTATTAATCATAGGTCTTATATTCTTAGGGTTTGATATTAATCCATGTGTTTACAACAATTATCCCTTGGGTTTGTTAATCATGGAGTTTAATATTCGTCCTAGGGTTTAATATTCGCATTGTTACGTTACAAAACTTTGATTTATTACAAGGTTTATAATATAATTACTTTTTAATATTTAGTTTATAATACTAGATTTTAATATTGGCTTTATAATTTGTGATACTAGGGGTTATAATATTAATCATAGGGTTTAATATCAAACGCAAGGGACTAATACTATAAAACCAATATTGGTAAACCCTAATATAAATAGGATGAAGACTAAAATAAACATAGTTTATTTTCATCGTGAGACAATCCTTGTCACAATGTGACATTCAACCATGGTTGACCATGGTTATCTAATATTAGTTCCTTGGGATTATAATATTAGTCCCTTATGTTTAATATTATTCCCTTTGGTTCATAATCCCTTGGGTTTTTAGTATTTATCCTTTGGGTAATAATAAACAAAAGGAAGTAATATAATAAAGCCAATGTATACAACCCCTAATATAAATATTAAAAATACTTAAATAAACATGGTTGAATTAATAAAGCCTAAAAATATTTATTACATTATTATTATTATATTATTATTAATTAGTATTACTAATTATGATTATTATAATTAATTTTACTAATATTATTATGAGTTTATATTATATAATAATATTAATTTAATAATCATAAATATATAAGAAATTTGTTGTTATTATTTAATAGTTATTCAATGATCATAATATGGTCTTTAAAAAAATTTACACATAATAATTCCTTATGACAATTATTAATTTTATTGGATCATGATTATTATTATGAGCTTAATATTATTATTATAATATATTTCAATAATTGTGATTATTATTATTATTTGATGATGATGATGATGATGATGATGATGATGATGATGATGATGATGGTGGTGGTTAACGTCCACTAAGGCCAAACATTGGTCTATCGGATCTAAAGAAACAAATTATTTATTATGATTTAAGATTTTATTCCTATGCTCAAAAATCTTGGAGAGAAGCCTCCCGAGATCACTATAATTTTGACATTGGAAAATGCTAGGAAGGTCAGTATTGTAACAAAGATTGTGAAACTAAGATCTAATGTGGTTGTACCTGGGGCACTCTAAGAGGAAGTGGTTTTCATCATCGATGTTCCTATTCTCACATATATGACACATCCTTTCCATCCATGGTATTTTATAAACTGCCCAACAACCTGTTTCACTATGGAGCTCATGAGAATTCGTTCTAGTTAAAATATAGAGATACTTTTGATCTTCTAGGGTGGGGTTGATGACCTTCTTATAATAACTTAATTTTCTTTGAGCCGCTAAATATTTCTCAAACAATATTTTTTCTTTGAACTTAGAAGTAACAATATCTTTAGTGTTATTAATGTTTTGCAATGCATCATTCTCGTTGATCTCCCAATAGTTTAACTAGCCATTGTGTCTTTATGCCACCCCTGATTGAGCCTCAGGTGGTTTTGGTTGGATGTTATTGAGTTTGTGCTTGTATTATGATTATGATTATATT
>APFE031267881.1:105206-126359 GCA_000404065.3 Pinus taeda
AAAACGGCTCCGGAAGTTCAGGACCTGAAAAAACTGCTAAAAATAGTAAATTGTGCTACATTTACGGAAACTGAAAAAATGAAAGAGACAGTTGCGGGGGTCCAAATGGGATAGGTGGGTGGCCACCAACATCCACCTGGATCAACCTTAAGTCAATGTGCTTAGTTTTTGAATGAAATGCTAGGTTTTTCGCGAAGTGAATGGCACTCTGACTATCACAATATAACACATAGTTGTCCTGCTTTACTCCTACCTCTCCTAAGAATCATTGCATCCACAACATCTCTTTAGAAGCTTCTGTTGCATCTATGTACTCTGCTTTTGTTGTAGAGAGGGCTACTATTCTTTGTAGCCTTGACACCCAAGATACTGTTGCACCTGCAAATGTATACAAATAACCTATAGTGGACTTTCTAGTATCCATATCTCCAGCCATATCTGCATATGTAAATCCTTCAACTCAGTCTCATCATGACCAAAGCATAAACAATAGTGATTAATACCCTTGAGATACCTCAAAATCCATTTTGTTGTTTGCCAATGTTGTTTTCCTGGATTGGCAAGGAACCTACTCACTACACCCACTGAATATGCAATGTTTGGTCATGTGCATACCATGGCATACATCAAACTGCCAACTGTTGAAGCATAAGGAATATTGCTCACCTCTTCTTTCTCCTTGTCATCACTAGGACATAATTCAGTACTCAACTTGAAGTGGCCTGCAAGGGATGTACCAACTGGCTTGGCATCCTTCATATTAAACCTGTCAAGCACTTTCTTGATATATTTTTCTTGTGACAGCCACAACCTTTTTTTTTTCCTATCATGCATAATCCACATGCCCAATATCTGTTGTGCTGGTCCCAAATCCTTCATTGCAAATTTTCTACCCAAATCTTTCTTAAACCTATTGATCTTATTCTTATCATGCCCAACAATCAACATGTCATCCACATATAACAATAATATGATATACTTTCCTTGATATTACCTCTTGATATAGACACAATGGTCAGCTTCCAACCTCTGAAAACCATGTTCCAACATGAATGAATCAAATTTCTTGTACCATTTTCGAGGTTCCTGTTTCAACCCATAGAGACTCTTCTTCAACCTACAAACAAGGCCTTCTTTGCCTTTTTCTATGAAGCCTTCTGGCTGCTACATATAAATTTCTTCCTCCAATTCACCATGAAGGAACGCAGTTTTTACATCTACTTGTTCACATTCTAAGTCTAAAGTAGCAACTAGACCAAGAATGACTCTAATGGATGACATTTTAACAACAGGTGAGAAAATTTCAGTGAGGTCAATACCTTATTTTTGGGCAAAAACTTTCACCACCAGCCTTGCTTTATACCTCTCTTTCTTTTCATCACCTTCATGCTTAATCTTATACACCCATTTGTTTTGTAGAGCCTTTCCACCTGTTGGGAGGTTTACCAACTCCCAAGTTTTATTTTCCTACAAAGAGTTCATTTCTTCTTCCATTCCTTTCTTCCATTCTTTACCGTGCTCGACTTTACAAGCTTCTTGAAAACAATTAGGTTCACCTTCATCGGTCAAAAAAATATGGTTTGAAGGAGGATACCTTTGTGAAGGCTTATGGGGCCTAGAAGATCTGCGAACCAACTATGGTGGTGCATTATCCGGTTGAATCTCTCATAAAGGTTCCTGCAAGATTCCTTCTTCTTGTTGTTCATCATTTTCCACTTGTTGTTCTTCATGCTCCTGAATTCGTTGTTTATTTTCTTGAATTGGTGGGATGTTTTCCTGCTGCTCTTCAAACTTGTCAATAGCTTTCTTGACCTCCAACTCACCTACAATCCTCTTGAACATTTCTGACTCGTTACATATAACATCCCTGCTTCTAATAATTTTATGTTTGACTGGATCCGATAGACAATAACCAAAATCTTCATCCACATATCGCAAAAATATGCATTTCATAGATTTATCATCTAGCTTAGTTCTATTTTCTTTGGGAATATGTACAAATGATTCACATCCAAAGATTTTCAAGAGAGAATAATTCAACTTCTTACCAGTCCAAACTTCTTCAGGGATACTGCCATCCAACACTGTAGTTGGAGATTTATTTATGAGGTAGCAAGTAGTCCTGACTACTTCAGCCCAAAAATTCTTCTCCAAACTGGAATTGGACAACATACTTCACACCTTTTCCATAATAATGTGATTCATCCTTTCTACGACACCACTCTGTTGAGGAGTACCAGGCACAGTCTTCTCATGCTTTATGGCAAACCTGTTACAATATTCCTTAAATGTATTTGAGCAATATTCTCTACCATTATCTGTTCTTAAATGCTTCAACGATTTGTTAGTCTCTCTTTCAATACCAACATGGAATTTTTGAAATATTCCAAACACTTCACTTTTATTTTTCATAGGATATGCCCAAACCTTCCTAGATGAATCATCTATAAATGTTACAAAATATGATGCTCCTCATAATGATTTGATGTTAACAGAGCCAAACACATCTGAGTGTACCAATTCTAACACATTTTTCTTTCTATCATGGCCACCTCTAAGGAATGAAACCCTTCTTTGTCTACCATATATACAACGCTCACAAAAATCAAGATTATAAGATTTCAAACTTGGCAATAAATTTTTACTAACAAGGATTTTAAAGCCCTTCTCACTCATGTGACCCAAATGCTTATGCCACATATCTGCCAAATTTCCTTCTTTTGTGATAACAGTCAAATATGATTTTCCTATTAGTGTCTTCAATGTGTATAATGTTCTTGTCTTGGGTCGTTTGGCCACGACCAATGCTCCTTTGCTAATTTTCCAGCCTCCTTTTCCAAAGTTTGTCGAATAGCTTTCATCATCTAGTCATCCCATAGAAATTAAACTCATGCACATTTCTGGTACATGCCTGACCTATTTCAACAATATAACTTTTCCATCTTTCATCTTGATCTACACATCTCCCACTCCAACAATACTGGAAAAATGATTATTCCCCAAATGCACTCTACTATAATCACCAGGATCATATGAATCAAAACTATCTTTGCATGGAATTACATGGTGAGATGCCCTAGAGTAAAGGATCCAACCAAAGCTACTGCTAGATGTATATACACATGCATCCTCTACTGAAACAATAAACAATACATCACCATTTGTGGCTACAACAGTAGTCTCACCTTCATTTGTGTTGGATGACTTGTGATTTGTACTGAACGGTCTCTGATCCTTTTGTCCTTTCTTCCAAAATCGACATTCTTTCTTCATGTGCTTGGGTTTTCCACAATGAAAGCAGATGATTTTGCCTTTCCTTGATTTTGATCAGCCTTTCGATCTTGATTTCCCTTGCCAACCTCGATCCATTCTCCTACCACAATCAGCTAGAGCTAGAGCCTCTCCTCCTCGGTTTTCCGCAATTGACTTGCATCGCAACTCCTCATTCATTAAATTGTTGCTGACATCATCAAACTTCAGGGTCCTTGTAGTTGTTGAAGTGCTCATAGCTACAATTAAATTTTCCCAACTCTCTGGCATAGAACACATTAGCAAAATAGATCTAATTTCATCATCTAAAATGATTTTAACAGAGGCACGTTGATTATTAATAATATTAAATGCATTCAAGTGCTCAACAACTGAAGCACCCTCCTTCATTTGGAGATTATAAAGCTTCTTCATCAAGAAGACTTTGTTTGATGTCGTGTTCTTCTCATATAGATCATGGAGCTTCTTCCATAATCCTTCTATCATCTTTTCTCCAGACACATTGAAATAAATATTCTTTGCTAAATATTGGCGGATTGTTGCAATCATCTTTCTATCTAGCTTATTCCACTCTTCATTTGTCGTCGATGAAGCTTTCTTTGTTGTGCGCTCAATCGACAAATACTGATCCTTTAAAATCAGTATATGCTCTATTTGTGATTTCCATAGGGAAAAATTAGCCCCGCTCAACTTCTCCATATCTGTAACTGTTGTCCCAATTTTCAATCAAATTCACACAAAAACCTCCACTTAAAAATAAAATTTTAATTATTACTCTTTAAAATTTAGTAATAATGACCTTCCTCCTTCTAAAATACCATTTTAATACTGATCCTTCAAAATTAGTATATCCTCTATTTGTGATTTCCATAGGGCAAAATTAGCCCCGCTCAACTTCTCCATATCTGTAACTGTTGTCCCCATTTTCAATCAAATTCACACAAAAACCTCCACTTAAAAATAAAATTTTAACTATTACTCTTTAAAATTTAGTAATAATGACCTTCCTCCTTCTAAAATACCATTTTCAAAGACGTATACGTGCAAGGTTGATGTCAAAAAAAACTTACAAACACCACGTTTCAACTCCAAACTCCACGTATCTCTCCACGTTTCAAACTTTAGCAACACGTTTCAACATAGATCCATGGCCTTGTTTTTCTTGCAGCAACTGTCTTTTAGTTCCAACATTCCTCAACTATTTGTTGGACAGATCCTTCAACAGCTCAAGGGGTAACAACCAATGTTTTAAACAAAGCTGCCAGAGTGGCGATGGCAGTAAGCCACTTTTACAGAGGATATTCAACCCTAGCTGTGATACCATTTGTTGGAGTGGAGTGCCGTTACACCAAAACCCGTAGTTGTTAGTAAATAGACACATCACTAAATTTAAGCACATGCCACGACACACGGATTTGACCTTCTACACCACCATTAATGGAGAGCCAAACGTTGATGCTGTCTTCTGCCGGACAGTCTGGATCGAATTCGTTCTTGAATGTGTCAAATTCAATGGCCAGTTGACTCGTTGTATTTTCGTAAGCTGATAGGGAAAATAGCCCAGGTAGTATTCCCATTCTGTCTGACAGAAAGGTTTTATCGTTGGGGACAATGACGAAAGCCAGACCGTCGCCATTCAGATTCTCCTGCCAGGCGGGGCTGTTGATGCTGGGGACGAGCATGGTGAAGGTGGTCGTAAATGTGGCTGGCCAGATGGTGATCGATTGATGGTAGAGAACCCTTCCGATGTAGTTCTGCAACTGAGAATATTGATCCATAGATCTACCATTTGACGATGGAGTGAGATCGATGTAACCACCTGAAGAATTATAGGAAGCATTTCCCATGTATATCAAACGATTTCTGTTGTCGTTGCCGAATGATGGTAAAGAGAAGCCTGTACTATAACTTCCATTGGACTGTTCAAGGGAGATTAAAGGAAGGATATGAATGAGGAGAACCAAAGCACAGAGGTCCCCTTTCTCACACACCATGATAATTATACTAAATACTAAAACAAGTGATGACACAGAAATGGAGGCGATACAACTCCGCTATTAAATATACAGCAATCGACACAGCGAAGCGATATTTCGTATTTACTGAGCAAGTATAATGTAAAAAGTATGCCAAAGCAGGAAGGACATAATTCCTTTTGTCAGGCTTTTATACTATGCGTGAAAACATCAACGACAGACAAAATACTTCCGTAAAGTGTAGAAATGTGTAACAAAATTTATCCACTTACAGCTATAAAGGAAATTACTACCTCGAAGAAAGAAGAATAAATCCGTAAGCTGCCATCTGATGTCAAAGAAATAATTGAATCAATTCATCACACGGACGTAAGTCTGCCACTTGCGAAATGAAGCAGAGTGAATGGAGCACTCAACTATGTAACGAGAGAGAGTTTTTACAGTCTGCCCCTCTTCAAAGAGAGAAACGGTTCATTTTAAATAGTCTCTTCTGTCGTATGTGATCTGACGACAAGCATAGGTACCTTCAGGGAAGGTGGTGAAATCATAAGAAATCAATTACCATGTGGCCAAGGCTTAAAATACTTAAATTTTCATATACCATTAACTTCGGTCCTATCTCCTACCAAAGATACCAATTAATACAACATAATGGTCTGCAACCCTACAAGATAATGCAATGCAATGCTACAACGCGCACATTATTTATCTCGATGACCATTGCAATATTCCTACCCAAAAAAATTAAGATATTTACGTTATTTGGAATATAAATTTTAGAATTTTAAAGTATGGTTTATATGTGAGCTTAGTATGTTTTAAGCTTGTTTTTCTTTGCCTAAGAACTTATTTTTTTGACATGATATAAGGAAATAGGTTAACGGCCTAGGACTTAGAGGCATTTGGTAAGAGTGAAAGACCCAGAAGCATTTGGTAAGAGCGAAAACTTGCTAAGAGTTAGCAATGGTTTTTCTTGAATAAAAATGATGAATTAACTTACATTAACAATTAGCAATCAAAAATTAAAGTTATTTCCTCACTACTCTTTTGATAACTAAATTATAATAAATTTTGTCACCCCATAAAAATAATAATTCATATAGTTTTTTAAACATAATATCAAATTTTAGAAAGTATTTTTTTCCTAAATAAATTGTTATCATGACATCAAATATGAGCATTTCATAAATATTACAAATAAATCCTTTATCTTCTCACGTTTGAATCAAATTTGGATCATATAATATATTAAAATTTGAATTATATAACATGCTTGGATCATATAATATGTTAAAATTTAAATTATATAACATACATGGATCATACGATAGGTTAAAATTTGAATTATATAACATATCTTTTTTATGTGATTCATAATTATTCACCAAACCACTCCAACTAATTTTTTTTTAAATTTCACGACCATTAATTTTCCGGTTGAAACGCATAGTCAGTAAATAAATAATTGTTTGTTCATATATTTGATAATGTCCGTGAAAGCCGGAGGTGTTTCATTCCCTAATAACTCGAGGTTATGTGCATCAGGAAATAGGTTCATGGAAGGTGAAGGATAGATAAAATGTCAAAAGCAAACTATGAGTGACATTTTATTTATATGATCCATTGGAGAGAGTCAAATGAATTAAGGTGCAAGCAATTACTATTGGTTTATTTTCAACTTTATATTGAATTTATTATAACGAATGTGATATTATTATTTATTATATTATTATTAGTTATTTAAATTAAGAAGGTTTTTGAATGTTTTCATTAATAATTATTACAGTAGGAAGTAAGGTTTCAAAGTTTTTTTCAAAGTTACCAAGAGTTTTAAAGTTAAGAAATACTTTAGTGATCGAGTTCACCTCCCTTCCAGACTCTTTAGCACCATCAGAAGTTCCTTAAAATCGGTAGAAGATCTTGAGGACTCTAAGGACATGAAAGGTGTTTATATCATCCCGTGTTCTTGTGGAACATTTTATATTAATGAAACAAGGAGGTCTATTAATCAAAGGATTAAGGAACACGTTGCTAATATTAAGCACAGGAGGACTCGCTCTTTAGCCTTAGCAGAGCATGCAAAGAAGACAAAACATCATATTTGCATTGAGGAGGCTAAAGTCATTGCGAAGATTTCTCATTTCCATCACCGTAAATTTAAGGAAGCCATAAAAATTGAAAAAAACATAGTAATATTAATAGGGACGATGGTTGGGTGGAAAATTAGAAGTTACAAGATTCTTGCCCTTTCCTCTTAATTTCTTTTCTTTTTCTTATCTCGTTTTCCATCGTCTCCATTCTCCCTTTAGATTTTATTTTACTCTTTTTATTCCCTTTCATCTTTTAGTCTTTTAATTACTTTCGTTATACGTTAATCTCGTGTTTCATTTATTTTATTCTTTTTATATATTTATTCTTAGCCTTAATTCCAATTTCTAAATAAATAATTAATAATACATAAAAGTTAAAATAAAATTAAAAAAAGAAACACATATCCAATAGATTATTTATTTAATTTATAATTAGTTATAGAATTTATTTAAATTAATCTCATCTCTATTAGTATATATACTTATATTCACCCTATTATATAATTATATTTGATTCACCGTTTAGCCAATGATTTTCTTAAAATTTAATGTTTACTATATTTTATTTCTTGGTTTTATTTATATTAAAGGTTGGTAATTTCATTTTTTATACATAATACACATTAAAATTTTAAATTTAAATTAAAGTAATTTAATATTTATAAAATTAATTAAAAAATGGTTGTTTAAATTATTATATTATGATTATTTATTATTTTCCTCACGCAATCAAATTCTTTATAGGCGCTTCTTATCGCTGTGTAGAAGGCTGATATTCCTATTTAACTTAATTTTATACTACATTTTTCATATTGTCACTGATTGATGAACCACACATAATTTGTTCGAAACGCATCGACCTAAAATCTTCACTTGTGAATTTCGTCGAAAATGTTTCTTGAATATTCATAATAATTATTTATTTTCTTAATTTACAAGGTTAAATTCAATAATTAAATAATAATAATTTAAAAATTATAATAAATTTATTATATTTGTTTTTTAAAATCATTCACATCTCTGGATAATATCTTATGAAAATCACTGTAATAATAATAAAAAATTGATTTCATATATGACTGTAATAAATATTCTATGGAGTATACTTGACACCTTTATCTTAGGATTATTTACCAGATACAAGCCTTTACGTTGGGTATAAATGCTTTACTGTACATGACAAATATAACTTTCGAGTTTTTCACATATAATATTTAATATACTTTGATGTTTTCACTGCTAGCATTTAGCTATGCCTCTATGGTTAATTCCATGGTTTAACATACCTAACAACTAATATATATTTAAATTGGCCTTCCCTTAGAGTTGGCGAGGCCAGAGATTTTGGGTTCTTATGACTGCCATCAAATTGTTAGGCATCATCTCAGGATGGTCACCTCATCTACGGTCCTTCTGGAGGTGATCCCATCGAATGGTGTAGATTGCAACCTTATCTCCTTTGATATTTATTTCATGGAGTGGTTTGGCATTCTCCTCTCTATCTGGCAGAGTCTTCTAGATCTGGTCCATGGCTTCAAGGTTTAACGTAGGTACTTTCTTGCCTCTGTGTTGTTAACGAAGTTCTTTCGGTTCCTTCATAGCTCCTCCATGACTGTATATCTGGCTGTTAGGTTTGTAGAGAGTATTCTGGCACTTACGGCTTCAAAAGGAGTTTCTTGTCACAACAGTCCCGTCCAGGTAACCGGTTTTTCCTTTTCCTTGGTATATTGCACTTCAATGTATTCATTATCCCATTTCTTAACAAATTGTTTCATTTGGATTGTTAGGTTCTGTTGGAGGGTTTCACACCACATGAGCATGCCTGAGAGGGACAAGTTCCTATCTCCTTGCCCAAGTCTGAGGATTGCAGACTCACTGCTCCTTCCTCACACCGGGTAATGTGAAGGGGGGTGTGTTCCAAGAAATCTTGGGAATGAAGATTTTCGAAGACATAGAGGGTTTTGATTTGTCATGGCAACTCTTTAAGTTATTCTTCAATTAAATTATTTTTGGACATATATCTTGCTGAGGCATATATTTTTTGGACTCTATGTAAAAATTCCTTACGACTTTATTTTCCTTTTGTTAAGAACCTAGCGACACCATTTTTCCAATATTTCTAGTATTTTGGCATGTATCTTGAATTAGGTTTTATAGCCTTCCATTGTACATTAAATCGTGTTTAGGCTTATATTAATGGTGATTTCGTATTTTTTTTTCATAATTTTTGTGCCTTATATAAATATATGGTTTGCGCATTGGGATGGAATGGTTTCTACCTTTGCATAGTTCTGTTCTTTATGTAGAGGTTTATGATGTTCATCTGAACTGACTTTCCTTCTCTATTTAATAAAGCATTAGTTTTTTACCCGTATTCCATTATTATGATCTTGAATTTGTTTATAGGTTTCATACCATTTTCTTCTAGTATTTGTAATTAGATGCGGTTTTGGGGTTTCTACCCGCATCCCAAATATAAACAATCCTCATTAATTTACTATGATTCTCTAAAAATTTCATTGTAATGTCTTTAATATGTCTTACCTAGAAGACCCATGCTTGTTTGGGCTTTAAATCGTTGGGTTCAAGATTCAATTGCTTTTCGAATGGCATTTTCTTTAAAATGAAACTTGTTCGTTTTACCTTAACATCAACTCCAATTTTCTCTTTCCGTAGGCACAGATTCTTTTCGGGTTTCAGTTCAAAATAATTCGATAGGCTTCATTTTTCCTTATATTTTAATTTAATGCTTAATGCTTGCATTTTATCCTAGCTAGCATGGTATTAAAAGAGTCATAATCTACATTTTCTTTTCCTATACCTAAGTTGTCTGTAAGCAGTATTTGTTCGTTTCCAGAACAATAACCCTCTTCATTTGAACGTTTCTCAAACAATTATGACGAGCTATTTCTTCTGGTTTACTACTTTAAATGAGTTATGTATTGTATAGCCTTATGAAATGGATTCTCCTAAAGGATGATTGCTAATATGATTACAGATCTTACTTTGTCTTTTTAGAATTTCCTTAGCTAGATTAATTTCTATTAAAGGACTAACATGTTGATTATATACTTTATTTAGTAGTAATTAAGCCTTTACTATATTAGCATGTCTTTATTTCAACAGTTGGTTTAATTTTCAAAAATAAGTAAGTACTTATCTAATTTTTGTAGCTATTATGTCGACTGACTGCTTAGTTCCAGTGCGACTATAACTTGTTGAATTTCCTCCTAACCTTGACACTAGCTTTCAAGCCTGAGTCTTTCTCGAGCTGTTACTCACATGCAGGATGCTTTCCTTTAAGACTAACGGTCTTCACATGTCACAGCTATTCGGCCTTAACCAGAATTAGCTTTATGAACTCGTCTGACATATCAACACAGTATCCTCTATGTCATCTTCCTTTTATTTATCAGAGGTACAAATACCCTCTTGATCTCTTCCTTGAGAATAAATCTTCAAGGAAGTAGTTAGGGATAGGTAACCACCTATCCTAACTACGTGACATGTGAGAGTTACATGATTGTCATCATTACCACATTCACTTCATCCATAGCTTAATCAAAATAATAAATATATAAACTTATAATAATAATATCCAGTTTGTCTAACTGCAGTAATTAAATATTTACTATTACTGGGGACATAACATCTCCCCCCCACTAAGATTAAACAGTGTCCCAATGTTTCTCTATTGCAAATAGATTTGGAAACATCTCCCTCATAACTTGTTCATCTTCCCAGGTGGCCTCCTCTGACCCAAAGTGCTAACATTGCAATTTAACTTGGGTGATAACTCATCTTTGCAACATTACTTCTCTCTGATCAAGTATACCCAGGGGTTTAACCAAGAACTCGCCTTCCGGTTGGACCTACACATAATAAAAAAATAATTAGTAACCTATTTCCTTTGGCAATATGCCTTGGCAATTATTTATAATACACTATGTCCCTTATGAATAATCTAATTACCTGTGTATCCTTCCAATTGATTATGTGGCTGGGATCATATATATATACATATTTTAACACAGAAACATGAAAAACGTTATGCACACGTATGTAGTTGGGAAAAGTAAGCTGATAAGACACAGGACCAATTCAGGCCAAGATTTGGAAAGGATCGCAAAATTAGCGTGGTAATTTAGCACACCCACCCCAATGTAGAGTACTCTTCTTGGCTCCTTCATGAAAGTAAACATGATCTCCGAATTGAAACTTCCGAAAACTTCTGTTCTGGTCAGCAAAAAGTTTCTATCGATCCTGAGGAGTCTTTAAATTTGATCGCACCTTTTTAACCATACCTTCTATTTGTTTTTACATGTCAGGACCCAGCATCAATTTTTCCTCCCGGCCACCCCAACTCAAGGGTGTCATGCACCTGCATCCATATAATAATTCAAACAGACTCATTTTCAAGGATGTATGGTAATTTTTGTTGTAAGAAAATGTATATAATCCTCTCATTTAGAAGGATGTTTCAGTACATAAGTGCACAGCTTATCTTCCACTATTTGATTCACCCACTCAGTTTTCCCATCCATATAAGGGTGATAAGAAGTGTTCAAATGTTGTTTTTTGCCTAAAAATCTAAATAAGGATATCCAAGAAGTCGATGTAAATTTTACATCACGGTCAGAAATTAAAACCTTTGATATCCCGTGTAGTCTAAAAATATTTTGCATGAATATGTTAGCAATTTGAAAGAACTTATAAGTACATTGTACTGGTATGAAGTGAGAATACTTGCTCAACTTTTCTATTACCACCATTATTCAGTGATTCTTCTTTTTAGACTTAGATAGTCCTGCAAAAAAATCAATCGAAATAGTTTTCCATTTCCATTCTAGAATAGGTAATGGGTGGAGTAGCCCAATTGGGAGCTGGTGTTATGATTTCACTTGTTGATAATCCAAATAACAAGCCAAGTAGTCATCCACCTCTTTCTTCATATCGGGCTAGAAATATTAATTTATGAGTGTATTTATTAATTTCTGATATCCGGGATGGTCTGCGCAAGGAATTTTATGGTATTCATCTAAAATTAATTACTTAATACTTTTCTGGTTTGGTACATGCATTCTCCCTCTGTAAGTCAACATACCTTATTTATTTATCTCATATCCCAACTGTTGTTTGTTGTTGTTCAAAATTTTAGCTTCTTGCCATGAAATTTTATATTCAAGATCTTGTATTGTTGCTCCTTTAATCTTCTCTTTAGAAGTGGTATGTACTTCACTAAAAGAGACTTCATAAATATAGTTTACTTTGACTTAAGGCATCCATGACTCGGTTTTATTTTCCTTTCAAATGTTTGATTTCAAAGTCAAATTCACTGAGGAAATCGACCTAGTGTGCTTGTCTAGCATTCATGGCAGGCTGCTTGAAATAGTTAGTTAAACTATGATGATCTGTCATTAATAATAACTTCTTACCTAATAAGTAATTTCATCACATTTTAAATGTGTGGATTACTTCCATCAGCTCCAAATCATAAGACAAATACTTTTGTTCATGCTCTTTAAGTTTCCGAGACTAATAAGCAGTAACTCTGCCCTCTTGCATTAGAACGCCACCAACACCTTCCTTGTTGGCATCTGTACAAATGATGTATTCTTTATTTGGGTCTGCAATACTTAAAATAGGTGCAGTAGTAAGAAAGTGCTTGTACTGGTCAAAACTTTTTTGACAATCTGTGGTCGAAGTGAAGGTTCTCCCTTTCTTTTGCAAAGAGGTAATGGGGTATGCCACCCTGGAGAATCCTTCAAAAAATATCCTATAGTATACGTCTAGACCCATGAATGATGTTATATCAACTACATTCTTTGGTACTGGACATTCCATTATGTTTTTTATTTTCCCCGGCTCCATAGCAATCCCATCCTTGGTAATGATATGTCCTAAATATTGAATTTGTTCTTTAAAGAAATCACATTTGTTGTACTTGGCGTAAAAATGATGCTCCCTCAGGTTTTCAGGACAATTCGTAGGTGCTCTTTATGCTCTTCAATATTCCACGAATAGATCAATATATCATCAATAAAGATCAGTACAAAATTATCCAAATATTTATGAAAAACGTTGTTCATTAGACACATAAAGGTCGCGGGAGTGTTTGTTAGCCCCAACAGTAACAAAATGAACTTGTAATGCCCATAGTGAGTTCAAAATGATATTTTGGCTATATCTTCTTCCTTTATTCTAATTTGATAATACCCTGTGCAAAGATCAATCTTGAAAATACGATCACTCCCTTTACTTGGTCAAACAATTCATCAATACAAGGCAAAGGGTATTTATTCTTAACTGTCAACTTGTTTAGCTATCGATAATCCATGCACATCCGTAAGGTTTCGTATTTCTTCTTGAAGAACAGTACAAGAGCTCCCCACAGTGAGACACTTGGTCTTATATTATTTTTATCAAGCAGTTCTTATAAGTGCATTTTCAATTCAGTTAACTCTGGTATGCTCATCCGATAAGGGGCTTGGGATACGGGGGCAACTCTAGGGATCAACTCAATTGTAAAATCTATATTCCTCTTTGGAGGCAGCCTGAAAATCTCCTTAAGAAATACGTCTAGAAAATTTTGTACCACAAGTATATTTTCTAAAGTACCAAATTTTTCCCTTGAATTGATGTACCCCACCTGTATTGCATAAATATGTCATCCTTTTTTAATACATTTTGCTAATTGAGAAGTTGTTACTAGTCTTATTTTCAATGGTCTTTGTATACCTTGAATTTGTTGTCTCATACCCTCTTCATCCATGTAATTAACAGTTTTGTCTTTACAATTAATGAGGGACCAACACTTCTCCAGCCAATGCATACCTATTAGGACATTATACAATTCTAAAGATAAGACATTTAGATCTGCCATAAGAGGATGACATGCTATCTTTAAAGGACAATTGCTGAATTGGGAAACACCCTTCTCTTTTCTCGTGTGGCGAGTTTTACTAGCCAAGGGTTTTAAAATTTAATAGATTGTAAATGACATTTCTCAACCACTTTTGGACTTATATAACTCAAAGTAGCTCCCGGATCAACCAAAGTAGATATAGTTTGGTCGAATATGTTACCTTTGAATTCCATTCTTTTTGGTTGGTATTCCTCCTAATGATCTTCAAGGGCAGCGTTGATTTTAGGAATACTCCTTGCCACTTCTCCCACAGTTGATGCTTCTTGAATCTGCACAGCATTTTCAGTTCCCTTGCGATATGAACAATTTTTAACATAATGTGGTCCTCCACATCCCCAACACTGCACTGGGGGTCTAGTCATTGTTTCCACTTCAGTTCTTCCATATTGTTCATTTGCCTTGGTCTCACTTGGAAATTTCAATATGGGTTGATTTCTGTTCATATTTTTGATTGGTTGACCTTTATGGTGTCCTTTTTTTACAACAGACTTATTTCCTTTGCTGCCAAAGGCAAACTTAATTCCCTTTATATCACACCATCTCTTTGCTTGTTAGGCCCCTATACTACTAGTGTAACCCCTTATTGTTATTAGTACAACCCCCTTATTATATTGATGTACCCATGTAGTGCCCATATTGTTACTATTGTGCCCCATAGAAGCCCACTATTGTTATTATTCTTCCCTTACATTATTATTGTTATGTGAGCTCCGATTATATTATGACCCCTTAGACTCCTATATATAGAAAGGAGGTCTTTTCGTTTGTATCATCCAATAATTGTTCATTATTGTAATGTAAAGGAGGTTGCGCCCTCAAAGAGGCTGAATTCTAAGGCGTCGATCTATCTTTTCTATCTTTTTGTGAGTTGGTTTCATAACATTTGGTATTAGAGCTTTGGATTCTAGGGTTTCTCTGCTCCAAATAGGTCATCGTGGCATTTTCACTATAAATTTTTTTTACAACGTTTCGGAAGCTAAAAAAAAAACCCATTTGAGAAGAAATCGCACTGAAACTCGGGCTATATTTGCGGAGATATGAGCTGAGGAAGTTGGTCTTTTTACAGACTACTGAATTACATTACAAACAGGTGACCTGGGGAAAATCGTCATAACTTTCTCTCTGAGCAATGGATTGAAATTTCATAAGAAGGTATAGAAAGAGGACGAACTCTAGTTTCTTGTATATATTGTTTAGAGCTAAAGGTCGAAACAGTGACTCGTGGCACGTCATACAAGTTCATTCTACTGAACTAGTCTATAATCCGGTTGTGGGAGATTTCGTATAACTCTTCCTTGGAGAATCCAATTTGGATAAGACTAATGGCATTAGAAAGAGGACACAGAGGGCTACTGCAGGTCGTAATTTTAGAACTGGAAGAACCGAAATTATAGAGTTATAGTCATTTCAAGATCGAGCTCCTAAAATCAAGAAAAGGCGATATGAGGAAGTTTGATGGCAAGGATTTGGTAAATTGGATATTTCAGATGGAGAAATATTTTGATCTACATGGTGTACCACTGTTAGAAAAGGTATGCATTACATCTTCATATTTAGAACCGGATAATGTTTTATGGTATAAAGGGCTTGTTCTCGTAAACAACTTGTTATGTGGTCAATTCTCATGGAGGAAATGATAGCACATTATGAGGATACAAAGAGCAACACCTTGTTTAGAGAAACACCACAACAATTGGAAAGAGTAAAAGGGCTTTCTGACATAGTGGAAAGTAAAATTATGGCAACAAGGAAGTCTACCCCTCACAACTATAAAGATGGAAATGTTGTTTCTCCTAGCCTTCCACAACCTACAAGGTTACACCACAACAATTGGAAGAAAAAAGAGAAAAAGGGCTTTGTTACAATTGTGATAGAAAATACACTAAAGGTCATAAGTGAGCTGAGAAAAAAATATTTTAAATAAAGTATGAAGAGGAGGAAGAAAAGGATCAAGAAACATCAAAATAAGAGAATATATGCTAGGACCCAACCCTAGAGAAAGAAGAAATGAATCAGACCATATCTTGTAAAGCATTGCCAAGAATTACCACTCCTCAGAATCTCAAGATAGAAGGACATATCGAGAAGAAAAAGGTGGAAGAAGTGAAATATCACATCGAGAAAGAAGAAATGAATCCAACCATATCTTGTAATTCAATGGTCGGAATTACCACTCCTCAAACTATCAAGATAAAAGGACATATCAAGAAGAAAAATGTTTAAGAAGTGAAAGATCACATCGAGCATCAAGAAATGAATCCGACCATATCCTGTAAAGGATTGGAAGAAATTACCACTCCTGAAATTCTAAAGATAGAAGGACATATCAAGAAGAAAAAGGTTCAATCAATGAAAGGTCACATCGAGCATCAACAACAAATTCTCCAACTTTTAAAGGGTAATGCCACTTCGGTGCAAAATCGTATGAAACAATAGGTAGATCAATATCGTAGTGAAAAATGTTTTGATGTAGGTGATTGGGTATTTTTACTGCTACATCTCAAGCAAGCTATTTATGAGAAGGAAATGTTGGCAATACTACATGCACTTAAAAAATGGCGACCTTACTAAATGGGAAGACACTTCAAGGTAAAAATGGATCATGATAGTATTAAATACTTTTTAGAACAACTATTATCTTTAGAAGAATAGAAACAATGTGTCACAAATATGTTGGGTTATGACTTTGACATCATCTATAGAAAATGGAAGCAAAATTTTGTTGCAGATGCACTCTCAAGAAAGGATGAGGATGTGGAAGCATTGTTTTGTGCTATTTCTATTATCCAACTAGATTGGACAAATGAAGCAAGGGATGAATGGAATAAGGGCGAAGAAGTATGGTCACTTATCCAAAAGTTGCAAAAGATCCCAATTCAAACAACATTGCTAGAAATTGAAGAGGAAGGAAAAATCATATTGGAACATGGTGCAGTCACAGAAACAAGAACTCGATAGCTACAAAATCGATCAATGTTAGAGTATCTCATCAAGTGGAAGAACTTACCTGCTGAAGATTCCACATGGGAGGACAACAATTTTATACTGAAGCATAAAAAACTACTCAAGCATTGAGGACAACACTTTTTGAAGGAAAGGGGCATGTTAGGCCCCTATACTACTATTGTAACCCCTTATTTTTATTAGTACAACCCCCTTATTATATTGATGTACCCATGTAGTGCCCATATTTTTACTATTGTGACCCATAGAATCCCACTATTTTTATTATTCTTCCCTTACATTATTATTGTTATGTCGGCACTGATTATATTATGACCCCTTAGACTCCTATATATAGAAAGGAGGTCTTTTCATTTGTATCATCCAAGAGTTGTTCATTTATGTAATGTAAAGGAGGTTGCCCCCTCGAAGAGGCTGAATTATAAGGCGTTGATCTATCTTTTCTATCTTTTTTTGAGTTGGTTTCATAACATTCATCCATCAACCTTTTGTCTATTTTGTTGATAGCATATACGAGCCTTTCATATAACTTCATCCATGGTATTCGTATTGTCAAATTCGAGACGTTCCTTCATGAATAGTGGCAAACTACTGATAAATCTATGCACCTCTTCTTTCTCTTCCCGTATGTAGGGAACATATCGCAACAAGGATGTGAATTTCATTATAGTTTCGTTTATAGACAAATGACCTAGTCGAAGGTCATGAAACTCTTTGCCTTCTCATTGTAAAATATTTCAGTTAAATATTTTACCTTAGAATATCCTTGAACCTTTTCCCAAGTTACGTTCTTCTCATTAACTCCAGGTATCGTCTTCACCTCCTCCCACCACAAGGTGGATTTTCCTTGCAGTTGATAGATTTCTACGTGAGCCTTTAGATTATGATCATATTCATACAACTTAGAGTACTTATTCATGTTGATAAGCCATTCTTAATTAGCTTCCTCCTCTTCACCATCAAAGGAGAGAGGTTTTATCTTTTTAAACTCTTCTTGCAGCTCAATTTTCTGTCTTTTTTCTTTTTGTGATATGATACATTATCATATTCCTCCTCTCAATTTTATTCAACCCCTTCTCTTTCCGAGTTTTCATTTATGAATTCATGTTCTCTAGTCATGTTTCCCTATTCGGGACCGCGAATTGGTTGCTACTGATTCTGTCTCTCAGACAAATTCTTCATAATTTTCTCTTGTTCTTGCATCAGCCTTTCATTGTCTGCCTACAACCTAGCCATTTCACCCTTTAGTTCTTGTATAGTTTCAAAAATGGAAACATTGGTATTGCGCAACTCCTCTCCCAATTGTACCGATACCTCGGGATTGGCTTCTGGAAATGATTTTGGTCTTGTTCCTATCAAGGGTCTGTGTGGTGTAAGTTTAGTCCTCCTCATCCTGGTTGCTTTTCCCTCTTTCTATGTGCACATCATAAATGTTATTATCCATTTGTTCCAGAGGTCTTAGTTTTGCAATCTAAGCGCTTTGATACCACTTGTCATGTAAATCGTTGTAATAATAAATAAAAAATTGATTTCATATATGACTGTAATAAATATTCTATGGAGTATACCTGAAACCTTTATTATAAGGATTATTTACCAAGTACAACCCTTTATGCACGGTATAAATGCTTTACTATACATGACAAATATAACTTTGGAGTTTTTGACATACAATATTTAATATACTTCGATGTTTTCATTGTTAGAATTTAGTTATGCCTCTATGGTTAATTCCATGGTTTAACATACCTGCCAACTAATATATATTTAACTTGGCCTTCCCCTAGAGTTTGCGGGACCAGAGATTCTAGGTTCATCCGACTTCCATCCAGTTGTTAGACATCATCTTGGGATGGTCACAAAATTTACGGTCCTCTGCGGGGAAATTCCATTGGACGACGTAGATTGTAACCTTATCTCCTTTGACATTTACTTCATAAAGTGGTTTGGTATTTTCCTTTCTATTTGGTAGAGCCTTCCAAATCCAATCCATGGATTCAGGGTTACGCAGGTATTTGCTTCTGCCTCTCTGTGTTGTTGTCGAAGTTCTTTCAATTCGTTCATAGCTCCGCCATTATTGTATATTCGATTATTAGGTTTTCAAAGAGAATTCCAACACTTACCGCTTCAAAAGGAGTTTCTTTGTCGTAGCAGTCCCACCCAGGTAACCGAATTTTCCTTATCCTTGGTATCTTACAGTTTAATGTATTCCTTATTAATTTGCTTAACAATTTTTTTCATTTGCATTGTTAGGTTCCACCGGAGGGTTTCACACTACACGAGTATGCCTCAGAGGGACGGGTTCCTACCTCCTCGCCCAAGTCCAAGGGTTGCAGACTTACTGCTCCATCCTCACACTGGGTAATGTGAAGGGGGGGTGTGTTCCATGCAATCTTGGGATTGAAGAGTTTCAGAGACATAGAGGGTTTTGATTTTTCATGCCAACTCTTTAAGTTATTCTTCAGTTAGAATATTCTTTGACTTATATCTTGCTGAGGGATATATTTTTTGGACTCTATGTAAAAGTGCCTTACGACTTTATTTTCCTTTTGTTAAGAACCTAACGACGCCATTTTTCCAATCTTTCTAGGATTCTGACATGTAGTTGAATTGTGTTCTGTAACCTTCCATTGTACATTAAATTGTGTTTAGTCAACCTTATATTAATGGTGATTTTGTATTCATTTTTTTATAATTTGTTTGCCTTATATAAATATATATTTTGCGAATTTGGATGTAACGGTTTCTACCTTTGCACAGTTCTGTTCTTTATGCGGAGGTTTATGATGTTCATTCGAACTGGATTTCCTTCTCTGTTTAAGAAAGAATTAGTTTTTTAACCATATTCCATTATTATGATCTTGAATTTGTTTATAGGTTTCATACCATTTTGTTCTAGTGTTTGTAATTGCATGCAATTTCGGGGTTTCTACCCACGTCCTAAATATAAACAATCCTCATTAATTTAATGTGATTCTCTAAAATTCACTATAAAGTCTTTCCTATGTTTTACCCAGAAGACCCATGCTTGTTTAGGGTTTAAATTCTTTGGTTTGAGATTCAATTTCTCTATGAACGACATTTTCTTTAAAATGAAACATGTTAATTTTACCTTAACATCAATTATGATTTTCTCTTTCCTTAGGGGTCGATTCTTTTCAATGTTCAGTTTAGAATAATTTGATAGGTTTGATTTTGCCTTAGAGTTTAATTTAATGCTTAATGCTTGCATTTTCTCCTAGGTAGCGTGGTATTAAAAGAGTCATAACTACATTTCTTTTCCTGTACTTGGGTTGTCTATAAGCAGTATTTGCTCATTTCCATAACAATAACCCTCTTCATTCGAAAGTTTCTAAAACAGTTCTGATGAGTTCTTGCTTCTGGTTTACTACTTCTAAAGGAGTTATGTATTGTATAGCCTTATGAAATGGATTGTCCTAAAGGATGGCTGGTAATTTGATTACAGATCTTACTTTGTCTTTTTAGATTTTCCTTTGCTAGACTAATTTCTATTAAAAACTAACATGTTAATTATATACTTTATTTGGTAGTAATTAGGCCTTTACTGTATTAGCACATGTATCTATTTCAATAGTTCATTTAATTTTTAGAAATAAGTAAGCACTTATCTGATTTCTATAGCTATTTTGTCAACTCACTACTTAGTCCTAGTGCAACTATAACTTGTCGAATTTCCTCCGAACCTTGAGACTAGCTTTGAAAACAATGAAAACTTTGAAACGGGAACTGATACTGTTACCCATTTCGTAGAGATACCAAAAGATTGACCTGATTTTGAAAAGGGGGGATGCAGAATACACATATTTTTTTAGATCATAAGTTTTGGCATTTTAATTTTTTTTAAGGTACATTACATTGCATGCTGATTTAAAAAAGTGGTGATTCTACATCCGGCCTTTTTTTAAAA
>APFE031267881.1:130141-141336 GCA_000404065.3 Pinus taeda
ATACTGATGAAATTACAATGCCTTATGTTAGTGCTACCTAAAAGGGTCTTAATGCTATGAAACAATCATCCTTCTCCTTTTTCTATTGTAGGTTTTAATGTCCTCTACTATATATTTTTGCAAGTGGGTTAATTTTATATGCTTTTATAATATATAATTATTTTACCTTGAATATTGCCAAAAAATTATAAAGACGACATAAAATTATTAAAAATTTGAATATATTGACAAAAGTATCCTAAGCCATTTTAAAGTTTGTTTTTTTAGGAACTAGTATGACTCGCCAAAGTTTCTAAATTTTAAGATAAATTTCCATAAAAAATTCCTTAATAGTGAAAATAAATGAGGATGTATTTTAAGATTTTGAAATATATATAATAAAAATAGAAATGATATTTTTTTGAAACACATATAATAGAAATTTATCTTAAAATTTAGAAATTTTGGTTAATCTTATTACTCCTTAATAAGAAATGTGTAAAAATGTTTGGAAATATTTTTTTTAAATATTCAAATTTCCAATCATTTTATTTAGTATAGAGATAAAATAATTTTATTCTATAAAATTTCTACTTACCAAAACAAAAATTCAAACTTGAGAGATTTTCTTTTTGGAAAAAACGTAGAAAATTAGTTTATATGAGAATATTAGCCCTTAAAATTCTGAGCTTGACTATGTCCTAAAACTGATTGTGTTTGTTCCACTTAAGAAAGCTTAACTGAAGAGGATGACCCAAAATTTAAATAAATTTAGCAAGAGTAAAAACCTACCCATTATGAACCACATTAAATAAATCTAAATAATACAATTTTCATTAAATAAAGGAAATATATTAACCCACATTCATATATAGCAACCAAAGATAATGGTACTACCTACACGTTTGACAATTAAATTATCGTAGATTTTGCTACTATGATTAAAATGCCATAAAATTCAAATTTGAATGTTGTACCCAAATCAACATAAATATGTTGTGCTTTGGTTTTAACTCTATCTACCATAATGTAGAGTGGTTGTTGTAATAGGCGGCACTTCACTACCGGCCGAGCTGCTAGGTGACTGTGCGCGATCTATGTTTGAATAGGGAGAAGCAGGGCGAGAATTAAGACCGACACTAGTTGGAGAAACTACATAGATGGCCAATGACGTTGAAGAAGGAAGCTCTGTCATCTCCTCATTGGTGTTCATGAGAACTTGTAGCGCTTGTCGGATCGGTGGACGCAACCGCGGATCTGGATGTGAGCATGCAAGCCCCAAAATCAATACTTGTTTCATCTGCCCTTCCTCAAAACAACCGTTCAATCTACGATATGACACCTCTGTAACTCTTCCATGCCCATAAAGACTCCATATAAAATGCATCAAATTCTCCTCTGCCAGTGGTGGCTTTCGCTCCAAAAGCCCCTTCCAGTGGCCACTTCTAACATTATGACCCCGAAACTAAAAACATCGGACTTGACAGTGGCCTTGCCTATGTAGCCACACTCGGGCGCCCAATAGCTTGCCGTCCCTGTCAACTTGGTGGTCAGAGAGAGATATCTCATTGTGTTCAATAAGCTGGGCGAGGCCAAAGTCACCCAGACAGGCATTGAAGTCTTGGTCGAGCATAACATTGCTAGGCTTAACGTCTCGATGGACTACTTTTTGCTGCCATTATTCATGAAGGTAAAGCAACACTGAAGCTAGCCTGCATAAGATTCCATGCCTCCGCACCCAATTCAAAGGGTGATGATACTTATTTTTATGTTGTTCCTAGATCTAGTTGTCTGAAGATGAACTTGTCAAGGCTCTCGTTGGGCATGTAGTCATAGACTAGAAGAAGCTCGCCACGCTCATGGCGCCACCCCTAAAGCCACACCAGGTTCATGTGTCGAGGTCGACCTATGGTGGTAATCTCCGACATGAATTCTCGTTACCCTATCGCGACCCGACAGAGACTCTCTTCACTGCCACATTCGTCGCAGCCGCACGTTGGCCTGCTAGTGTTCCCCTATAAATGCTCCCATAGACACCGGTTCCCAACAATTTTGACGCGTTGAAGTTCTTTCACTAGTAAGACGTTTGTAAGAGAACCGGTGAGGGTTATAGGGTGAATTTTCCAGTTCGTTGTCCATGATCGTTAGATCCATGCTGGACCGACAGTCTGAGCTCTGCCCAACACCTTTTCTCCCTCTCATAGTTCTATGGACGAACCATGCTGATAACCCCAACAACATGCTCATGATGGCAATGGAACCAAGAAACAAGCTGAGCTTGTGGTGCTTGTTGGTTGATTCTTTGGCCAACCTCGCTACATTCACAGGGGCTATGTTCAGAGAGGTCTCGGGCAACGTCATCGAACTGAAATTCCAGTCTAAGATACGTTGAATCTCGTAAAAGCTCCCTGTTGTCACGGAGAATCCAACACAGGCTGATCGCGGAACGATTCTTGACAGCTCGATTGTGCAGTTCAGGATGCTTGCGTATGTAATTGGTGAATCTGCATAGGCAACGTATATATGCAGGGTTTTGTTCCAACCATCATAATGGATTCGAACCCTTATCGGCTGCCCTGACTTGATGTTGATGTTGTGTTCTCCCAGACTGGCAGTGACGACGGATATTATGCTCCTGTGTTCTTGAAGGTGTCAAATTCAATGGCCATTTGACTTGTTGTATTCTCGTAAGCTGATTGGGAAAATAAGCCAAGTAGTATTCCCATAGTATTTGGTGTTCAGATCCCTCTTCCAACAGCCGTCGATAATATGGAAATCAACTGTAGTCATTTCCTTAAATTACAGAAACCAATTATAGTTATTTCCTTCAATTACGGAAATTATCTTTAGTTAATTAATTTCTTGTTGGGAGTCCCTGGAGTGGTCCATTACTCCCTCTGTAGTTCTCTACCATGTTCTATGGAACACTTGACACATAGCCAACAGAAGCTTGATGGAAGCTTGGCTATAAATACTTATGTTTGGTCCTCAAGTTCACTCACTCAATCCCCTTCAGCCTTACACCATCAAATCAGAGTGTGTAGAGCTTGGAAGATTACAAATGCCAGAATTTCATCCTCAGGAGGTTGAGAGATAGCTTTAGCATCTGCAGAATCTTCAACATGGGGTTTTGATATCCTGAGCATATTCAGTGTTAGCAGAAGTATGGGCTCATTCACTGTTGAAGAGAGTCGTGAAAAGCAATTCGTAGAGGTTCACTGAGTTCCCCAAAGGGGATTCTTTTTGCATGTAGAGGTTGAAATATTCTGTCATGAAATCCATCCATGGCATGCGTATAAAGGTTGGGCATTTAAACCCATTGATTCCCCCTTTTCCATCGGCTTGTCTCGGCCTTTGACCAGACAACGGTTTCGCCTTCCGTTTTGCAACAACCTAGAGTTCACTTTTCGAACCTCGCGACTATTGTATTCCCGTAAGTGGATGATTTGGCTTCAGCATAATATTTTAGAGGAATATTTCGTCTTTGCAAACAAAAGAAGGGACTGCCTCAAGCGTAGCAGAAAGTTTGGTTTTGAGGTGTGAGCAACATCAATGGCCAGAGGTATGATTTCTTGGGTATTAAAGTTTTTCGATTCTTTTAAGTGTTTATTCCGCATTATAGAATCATTATAATGCTTTCATTTGGTATCAAAGCCATTTTTATCTCTTCCTTGGTGTTTATAGACATGCTTTGTTTGGCTAAATGTCATATTTTGAGAATTTTCTAAATTAAGGCATTTATTTGGAAATATGTCTAATTTTTGCTCAATTTTTATGCTTATAATATATTTTTGGTTTCATTATATGCAATTTGGATAATTGTTGTGCAAATTTATTAACTATGCTCATATTTAATTTGCATGAATTGATTATTTCTGCTCTAAATTAAAACATGCTATTTTGGACGAGTATGCTATTTTGGTTTTGATCATTAAATGTTATGCATAAATATTATAGTTTTATTTATGCAAATTATCATTATTCTCATATCAAGCTAATTTTTATGCATAAAAGATATAATGTCTAATGATCCATATAATTTTTAATTGATTAGAGAATAGCCACAACATTTGTATTAAAAATATTAGATTATGATTGATAGGATCATAAAGAATATTTAGACACTAATTGTATTAATTATTTAATATAAAATTTGATCCACTGAAATTTTTATTATATTTTATATAATTAAATAGGTAAATACAAATTATCATAACTTACCCACAGGAATTATGAATTAATATTTTTATCATAAAGTTCAAATCTAAGATTGAATTTATATCAAATTATAACCATAATATACCATTTAGAATTATGAATTAAGTGAATAATTTGATAAATTCTATCATAAAGAATAAGTGAATCTGCTTGAATTGAAAATTTAGTCCACAGACAATTTTTATGTCATTAGATTCAATTTTAAGCATGATCTACATTGGTAAAGCATGAAATTTTATTTAGGCCTCATATTTAACGTAAGCGTGTGATCTTTAATTTTATGCAGTTGTACAACCTACAAATTTCTCTTAAATTCGTTGTGATATCCCTGAAATTAAGGGAGATAACTATAAGGTCTAGAAGGTGAGAGTTTTCCTTCATTTTCGGTGGATGGACATAGACTATGCTATTAGGAAAGATGAACCATCGACACTCACTAATACCAGCACTGCAGCAGACATCATGCTTTATGAACGATGGGAGCGATATCATTGCCTAAGCATGATGTTCATTAAGACTAAAATTTCAGCTGGTATTAGTGGTTCCGTTGATCAACATGAAAAGGTCGGAGACTTGTTGAAAGCCATTGATGATTAACTCGTCACTTCAGACAAGGCACTAGCAAGCACCCTAATCATGAAGTTCTCATCCCTAAGGCTCACCAGTGTGAAAGGTGTACGTGAACACATCATGCAAATAAGGGACACTGTGGCTTAGTTGAAGAAACTCGAGGTTGAAAAATATCGTAGTCCTTCCTGGTGCACTACATCCTAAATATCCTTCCTCACCAATACGAACCCTTCAAAATCTCATACAACACACATAGGGATAAGTGGTCAATTAATGAACTCATGACCATGTGTGTTGAAGAGGAAGGGAGACTGGTGATGGAACTGGGAGAAAGTGCAATGTTGGAAACATGCGGAAAAGGAAAATATCAAGCCAATCAGAAAGGGAAAGGTAAAGTACCTCCTCAAGCCGATATCAAGAAGGATTCCAAGTGTTTCTTCTATAAAAATAAGGGACACATGAAGAAGGAATGCGCCAAATTTTATAAATGGCTTGCGAACAAAGGTAATCCAATCTCGTTTGTTTGTTATGAATCTAATATGGTTAATGTCAATATTAACACCTAATGGATTGATTTTGGATCAACAATTCACATTTCGAATTCCTTGCAGGGTTTGCAAAACCTAAGGAAACCAGTGGGAAGTGAGCAAAGCATCTTATCAGGAAACAAGATGGGCTCGCATGTGGAAGCTATAGGAACATGTATTTAACTTTAAGTAGTGTTTGTTTAAGAATTAGAAAGAACTTTTATGTTCAAGTTTTTCTAGAAACTTGATTTAGTTTCAGGGTGTCCTTTGATATCCTTTATTTTAGAAACATTTCAGTTTATTTTATAAATCTGATTGTGTTGGGAATGGTATTTTGTCTAATGGTCTTTACTGCATTAATTTACAAAACAATATCACTTATGATTCAATGCATGTTCGCATTGGCACTAAAAGATGTGTTTTTAATGAAGGTTCATCTAAATTATGGCACCGGAGATTAGGTCATATCTCCATAGAAAGAATTAAAAGATTAGTAAATGAAGGGATACTTAATACTCTGTATTTTACTGATTTTGAGACTTGTGTGAAATCCATAAAGGGAAAGCAGAGCAACAAGTCAAAGAAAGGTGAAAATAGGAGTTTAGACATATTAGAGATCATACATACTAATATATGTAGTCCAGACATGGACTCCAATGGTCAGAGATACTTCATCTCTTTTATAGATGATTACTCACGATATATGTATCTCTACATGCTTCATGAAAAGAAGGAAGCATTAGATGCCTTTAAGATCTTTAAGGCTGAAGTAGAGAAACAATGCGACAAGAAAATTAAGATTGTGAGATCAAATAGAGGTGGTGAATATTATGGTAGATACACAGAACATGGACAAGCACCTAGGCAATTTGCAAAATTTCTTCAAGAGCATGGGATTGTTGCCCAATACACCATTCCTGGTTCACCCGACCAGAATGGTGTAGTAGAAATAAGAAACTGAATATTATTGGACATGGTGCAGAGTATGCATAACAAATCCAATCTTCCTAAATTCTTGTGGACTGAAGCACTTAAGACGACAATGTATATATTAAACTGAGTTCCAAAAAAGGTTGTTCCTAAAATACCATTTGAATTATGAAAAGGTTGGAAATTGAGTTTGCGACATATGTGTGTTTGGGGATGCCCGTCTTAAGTAATAATATATAATCCACAAGAGAAGAAGTTGTACCTAAGGACCATTAGTGGGTATTTCATTGGATATGCTGAAAGGTCTAAAGGTTACAGATTGTATTGTCCATCTCATAGCACTAGGATTGTAGAATCAAGAAATGCAAAGTTTCTTGAAAATGACTTGATCAGTGGGAGCAATCAAACCAGGAACATAGTTTCTGAGAAGGATCATTCAGAATCTCAACCTTCCACCTCAAGTGATAGATTGGTTATTGTTCACATCACCCCTCAAGTACAAACTGGTGTTGAACAACCAACTGTTGAAGTTCCACAAGCTGCTGATGACATTCCAGTAGATTAGGTAGTTCAAGAGTTTCCAGGAACTTTTGAACAACAAGTTGAACCACATACTTCTAAGGAAGATGATGGTACAATATTAAGAAGATCTACTAGACCAAAGAGATCAACAATTCCTGATGATTATGTTGTGTATCTGCAAGAATCTAACTACAACATTGGAGCCGAAAATGATCCCGAGTCATTTTCACAAGCCATGAGCTGCAAAGAATCAGAATTATGGTACATGCCATGAAGGAAGAGATGAATTCTATAAAGAGTAACAAAGTGTGGGATCTTGCTGAGTTGCCTAATGGTGCAAAATTCATTGGATGTAAATGGGTATTTAAGACTAAGAAAGACTCATTGGGCAACATTGAGAGATACAAGGCAAGACTTGTTACTAAGGGATTCACTTAGAAAGAAGGAATCGACTATACAGAAACTTTCTCTCCTGTATCTAAGAAAGATTCCTTGTGCGTTATTATGGCATTAGTAGCCCATTTTGACTTGCAGTTGCAACAAATGGATGTGAAAACGGTGTTTCTCAATGGAGATCTAGAGGAGGAGGTTTACATGAAACAACCTGAAGGATTCCTCTCTAAAAAATTTGATATGAAGGATATGGGTGAGGCATCTTATGTCATTGGCGTTAAGATCCATAGAGACAGATTTTGAGGCATCTTGAGTCTGCTCAGGAAACCTATATTAATAAAAGTTTAAAGAGATTTCAGATGAAAGATTGTTCACCAAGTGTAGCTCCCATTGTGAAGGGTGATAGGTTCAATTTGAACCAATGCCCGAAGAATGACTTTGAAAGGGAACAAATGAAGAACATTCCATATGCTTCTGCCATCGAAAGCCTAATGTATGCTCAGGTCTGCACAAGACTTGACATTGCGTTTGTTGTGGGAATGTTAGTATGATATCAGAGTGATCCAGGTTTAGACCAAAGAAAGTAATGAGGTACCTTCAGGGAACCAAAAGCTACATGCTTATGTATATATGGACAGACAATATGGAAGTAATTGGCTACTCAAATTCTGACTTTACTGGATGTGTTGATTCACACAAATCAACATCGGGATACATTTTTATGATGGCCGGTGGAGTTGTATCATGGAGGAGTGCCAAGCAGACCTTGATTGCCACTTCCCCTATAGAAGCCAAGTTTGTCTCCTATTTTGGGGCTACTTTACATGGTGTATGGCTTAAGAGTTTCATTTTTGGGCTTAGAATAATGGATTCTATCTCTAAATCATTGAGAATGTATTGCGACAACTTAGTTGTTGTTTTTATGGCTAAAAACAGCAAAAGTGGGAGTCGAAATAAACACATTGACATTAAGTAGCTAGATATAAGGGAACGTGTTAAAGAAAAGAAAGTGGTCATTGAGCACGTCAGCACTGAGTTGATGATCGCTAATTCTTTGACTAAGGGCATGCCATCGTTGAAATTTAAGGATCATGTAATGAATATGGAATTTGGTTCCATTATGTAGTTTCTCATTGTGTGGACAATGTTATTTTAATGAAATTCTTAATTATTGTGATGTTTTCCTCATATCTATGTGCACCTTAATTTTATTTGAGAGAATTCATCTGTGTAGGACCAAGAATAAACATAAGGTTTATTTGTTAAGAAATTGTTGGCACATAAATTATAATAGAAATAAATAAATAGTAATACATGGAAGATAATACTCGTCATTAGAGGACTTATCGTGATGATTCATGTATCTATGACTTAATACAGATTATCAATGGTTTTTAAGATGAGACATTAAGATTGGAAGTATGGAGAAAGTGGGAAAATGTTAAGCTCCCTCTCCCAACGGCTGTCGATAATCTAGAAATCAACTGCAGTCATTTCCTTAAATTACGGAAACCAACTGCAGTTATTTCCTTCAATTACGGAAACTATCTTCAGTTAATTAATTTCTTGTTAGGAGTTCTTGGAGTGGTCCATTACTCCCTCTGCAGTTCTCTACCATGTTCTGTGGAACACTTGACACATAGCCAATAGAAGCTTGATGGAAGCTTGACTATAAATACTTCTGTTTGGTCTCCAAGCTCACTCACTCAATCCCCTTCAGCCTTACACCATCAAATCAGAGTGTGCAGAGCTTGGAATATTACAAATGCCAGAATTTCATCCTCAGGAGTTCGAGAGATAGCTTTAGTGTCTGCATAATCTTCAACATGGGATTTCAATATCCTGAGCGTATCCGTTGCTTAGCAGAAGTGTGGGCTCGTTGACTATTAAAGAGAGTCGCGAAAAGCAGTGTGTAGAGGTTCACTACTTCTTTTTTCACGTACAGGTTGAGATACTATGTCATGAAATCCATCCATGGCATGTGTACAAAGCCAGGGCATTTAAACCCTTTGATTCCCCTTTTGTCGTCGGCTTGTCTCGACCTTTGACCAGACAATGGTTTCGCATTCTGTTTGCAATTACCATGTGGCCAAAGCTTAAAATAATTAATTTTTCATATACCATTAACTCCGGTCCTATCTCCTACCAAAGATATGAATTAATACAGCATAATGGTCTGCAACCCTACAAGAAAATGCAATGCTACATAGCACACATTGTTTAACTCGATGACCAATGCAATTTTCCCAACCAAAAAAAAAAAGATATTTACATTTTTATAAAGAAGATTTTTCCGTGAAATATTTACATTATTTGGAATATAGTTTTTAGAATTTTAAAGTAAAAATGTTTTCTAAAATTGTTTTTGTTTGGTTAAGAGTTTATTTTTTTGACATAAGGAAATAGGTTAATGGTCCAAGATCCAGAGACATTTAGCAGGTGTGAAAGTCTACCACTTTAAAACCACCAATCAACCTGTGTTAGTAGCCACCAAAAATGACTGTCTTCACCGCTGATTTAACAACTAAATTAAAAAAAAAAAAATTCCCACCTCATATAAAAAAATAGAATTATAATTTTTTTACATAATATCAATTTATAAAATAAAAAATAAAATTAAATAAATTATTACTATTACATCAATTACAGTGATTTCATAAATATTACAAATAAATCAATAAACTTCTAAATATTTGAAATATTTAAATCATCTAATATGTTAAAATTTGAATCATATAACATATATTTTTGTGTGTGATTCATAATTATTCACCCAACCACTCCAATTAAATTTTTTAAAATAAATTTCAGAAACATTATTTTTTCCTATTAAAACATAATAATTAAATATATAATTGTTTATTTATGTATTTGATAATGTCAGTGAAAGCCGGAGGTGTTGCATTCCCTAATAACTCGAGGTTGTGTGCGCCATGAAATAGGTTTATGTAAGGTGAAGGATAGACAAACTGTCAAAAGCAAACTATTAGTGACCTTTTATTTATATTATTATATCCTTTTAGGCCTTTTGTTGACCAAAGTGATCAATTGAAAAGCGTGAAAAGAATCTGGGTGCAAGCAATTACTATTTGTTTATTTTAAACCTTTGCATAATTTCCCCTCACTGTTTTAATGGATATTTACGTATTATTAATGGATATGACATTATTATTTAGGTATTCATGTTTAGAAGGCTTATTAGAGGGTTTATGATGAATACTATTTTTCTAAGGAGAAATTTTATTTTTTAGAGGTTTTAATCAATAATGGTTACAGTAGGCAGTAAGGGTCTTAAAGTTTTTTAAAACTAGCCAGAGTCTTAAGGTTAAGAAAGAATTTAGTGATCGTAATTTTGGAGTTCACCTCCTTTCCAAATTTTTAACACCATTGGAAGTTCCTTAAAATCGGTAGAAGACCTTATGGACCATAAGGACATGAAAGGTGTTTATATAATCTCGTGTTCTTGTCAAACATTTTACATTAGTGAAACTAGGAGATCTATTAATCAAAAGATTAAGGAAAGACCCTATGGACCATAAAGACATGAAAGGTGTGTATATCATCCCATGTTCTTGTGGGACATTTTACATTGGTGAAACTAGGAGATATATTAATCAAAGGATTAAGGAACACGTTGTCGATATTAAGCATAGGAGGACTTGTTCTTCAACATTAGTAGAGCACGCAAAGAAGACAAAACATCATATTTGCATTGAGGAGGCTAAGGTCATTGTGAAAATTTCTCATTTCCATCACCATAAATTTGGGGAAAACATAGAAATTGAGAAGAGGCCAAGTAATCTTAATAGGGATGATGGCTGGAAGATTAGTAGCTACAACGTTTTCCTACCCTTTTCTCTTAATTTCTTTTCTTTTTCTTGTCTCTTTTTTCTTTCGTCTCATTCTGGGAGTTCATTAATCCTCCATTTTCTCCGTTCTCCCTTTAGATTTTATTTTACTGTTTTTATCCCCTTTCAGCTTTTATGGTCTTTTAGTTACTTTTCTTATAGGTAATAAGAATTCTACATATTGCATATAGATTTATTTATTTTAATT
>APFE031267881.1:142146-155755 GCA_000404065.3 Pinus taeda
TATTATATTTCTTTTTCAAAATTGTCACATCTATCCATAATATAATTATGTATATCAATGTAATAATAATAAAAAATTGATTTCATATGACTGTAATAAATATTATATGGAGTATACCTGGCACCTTTATTTTAAGGATTATTTACCAAGTACAAGCCTTTATGTGGGGTATAAATGCTTTACTATACATGACAAATATAACTTTGGAGTTTTTCACATAAAATATTTAATACACCTCGATGTTTTCACTGTCAACATTTATTTATGCATCTATGGCTAATTCCATGGTTTAACATAGCTAACAACTAATATATATTTAACTTAGCCTTCCCCTAGAGTTGGTGGGACCGAAGATTCTAGGTTCTTCTGACCTTCATCCAGTTGTTAGGCATCATCTCGAGATGGTCACCTCATCTACGGCTCTCTAGGAGGCAATCCCATCAGACGACGTAGATTGCAACCACATCTCCTTTGAAATTTACTTCGCAGACTAGTTTGGCATTTTCCTCTCTATCTAGCAGAGCCTTCCAGATCCAATCCATGGACTCATGGTTTTGCGCAGGTATTTTCTTTTGCCTCTCTGTGTTGGTGACAAAGTTCTTTCGATTTCTTCATAGCTCCGTCGTGACTGTATATCTGGTTGTTAGGTTTGTAGAGAGCGTTCTGGCACTTATTGCTTGAAAAGGAGTTTCTCTGTCGCAACAGTCCCACCCAGGTAACATTTTTTCCTTATCGTTGGTATATTGCACTTGAATGTATTCATTATTCATTTGCTTAACAAATTGTTTCATTTGGATTGTTAAGTTCTGCTAGAGGGTTTCACAATACACAAGCATGCGTGAGAGGGATGGGTTCCTACCTCACCCAAGTCAAAGGGTTGCAGACTTACTGCTCTATCCTCACACCAGGTAATTTGAAGGGGGGTGTGTTCCTTGAAATATTGGGATTGAAGAGTTTCAGAGACAGAGGGTTTTCATTTGTCATGCCAGCTCTTTAAGTTATTCTTTAGTTAGATTATTTTTGGACTTATATCTTGTTGGGGCATATGTTTTTTGGACTCTATGTAAAAGTTCCTTACTACTTTATTTTCCTTTTGTTAAGAACCTAGCGATGCCATTTTTTCAATCTTTCTAGGATTTTGGTATGTAGCTTTAATTGGGTTATGTAACCTTCCATTGTACATTACATCATGTTTATGCTTATATTAGTGGCGATTTCGTATTCATTTTTTATAATTTATGTGCCTTATATAAATATATGGTTTGCACAATTGGATGGAATGGTTTCTACCTTTGCATATTTCTATTCTTTATGTAGAGGTTTATGATGTTCATCTGAACTGGATTTCCTTCTCTATTTAAGAAAGCATTATTTGTTTACCCATATTCCATTACTATGGTCATGAATGTGTTTATAGGTTTCATACCATTTTGTTCCAGTACTTGTAATTTCATATGGTTTCGAGGTTTCTACCCACGTCCCAAATATAAACAGTTCTAATTAATTTACTGTGATTCTCTAAAAATTTCACTGTAAAGTATTTCCTATGTTTTACCCAGAAGACCCATTCTCGTTTGGGGTTTAAATTCTTTGGTTCGAGATTCAATTGCTTCTCGAATGGAATTTACTTTAACATGAAACATGTTCGTTTTACATTAACATCGATTCCGGTTTTCTCTTTCTGTAGGGGCAAATTCTTTTCAGTTTTCAGTTCAGAATTATTCAATAGGCTTGATTTTTCCTTAGAGTTTAATGTAATGCTTAATTCTTGCATTTTATCGTAGCTAACGCGGTATTAAAAGAATGATAATCTACATTTTCTTTTCTTGTACCTGGGTTGTCTATAAGCAGTATTTGTGCATTTCCAGAATAGTAACCCTCTTCATTTGAAAGTTTCTGAAACAATTATCACAAATTCTTGCTTCTAGTTCACCAATTATAAAGGAGTTATATATTGTATATCCTTATGAAATGGATTCTCCTAAAGGATGACTACCAATCTGATTATAGATCTTACTTTGTATTTTTAGAATTTCCTTGGCTAGACTAATTTCTGTTTAAAAAATTGCTTGTTGATTATATACTTTATTTGGTAGTAATTGGGTCTTTACTGTATTAGCACATGCCTTTATTTTAACAGTTCATTTAATTTTCAAAAATAAGTTACTAAGTACTTATCTTATTTATGTATATATTCTGTCAACTGACTTCTTAGTCCTAGTGCGACTATAACTTGCCGAATTTTCTACCAAACTTGAGACCAACTTTCAAGCTTGCCTCTTCCCCTGAGCTGCTACTCACATGTAGGATGTTTTCCTTTAAGACTAATGGTCTTAACATGTCACAACTATCTGGTCTTAACCAGACTTAGCTTTATGAACCTGTCTGACATATCAACACGGTATCCTCCATTTCATCTTTCTTTTTTTCTTGATCTCAGGTACAAATACCCTCTCGATCTCTTCCTTGAGAATAAATCTTCAAGGAAGTATTTAGGGATAGGTAACCACCTATCCTAACTACCTGACATGTGAGAGTTACATGATTGTCATCATCAAGACATTCACTTCATGCATATCTTAATCAAAATAAACAAGATATAAACTTATAAGGATAATAATATCTAGTTTGTTTAACTGCAGTAATTAAATATTTACAATTATTGGGGACATCACATCTTACCCCCTTAATATTAAACATCGTCTTGATGTTACTCCACTGTAAATAGATTTGGAAAAGTATCCCTCACAACCTGTTCATCCTCTCAGGTGGCCTCCTCTCGCCCAAAGTGTTTTCATTGCACTCTAACTTGGGCGATAACTCATCTCCACAACATTACTTCTCTCCGATCGAGTATACCGAAGGGTTTTACCAAGAACTAGCCTTCTGGTTCGACCTACACATAATAAAAAAAATAGTCAACTCTTTCCTTTGGGAGTCTGCCTTGGCAATTATTTATAATATACTATGTCCCTTATGAATAATCTAATTACCTGTATATCTTGCCAATTGATTATATGGTTGGGATCATATATATATATATATATATATATATCTATATATCTGTGTGTGTGTGTATGTGTGTTTAACACAGAAACATGAAAAACATTATGCACAAGTATGTGCTTGGACAAAGCAAGCTGATAAGCCACAGGTCCAATTCGGGAAAGGATTTGGAAAGTACCGCAAAATAGGGGTGCTAATTTCATACACCCACCCCAATGCAGAGTACTCTTCTTCTCTCGTACATGGACTAAACATGATCTCTGACTTGAAACTCCCGAAAACTTCTCTTCAAGTCAGCAAAATTTTTCTGTTGATCATGAGCAATCTTTAAATTTTAGCACACTTTTTAACCATATCTTCTGTTTCTTTTAACATGTCATGACAAAACATTAATGTATCCTCTGGGTCACCCGAAATCAAGGGTTTCCTACACCTACGTCCATATAATACTTCGAACAGACTCATTTTCAAGGATGTATGGTAACTGTTGTTGTAAGCAAACTCCACCAAATGTATATAATCCTCCCATCTAGAAGGATTCTACATTATATAAGTCCACAAAATATCTTCCACTATTTAATTCACCTGCTCAGTTTCCTCATCTATCTGAGGGTGATAGGAAGTGGTAAAATTCAGTTGTTTTCCTAAACCTCCAAATAAGGATTTCGAAAAAGCCGATGTAAATTTTACATCACAGTCGGAAATTATAACCTTTGGTATCCCATGTAGTTTAAAAATAATTTTCATGAACATGGTTGCAATATGAATGGCCTTATAAGTATACTATACTGGCATGAAGTGAGCAAACTTGCTTAACTTGTGTACTACCACCATTATTGAGTCATTCTTCTTTTTAGACTTAGGTAGTCCTGTAATAAATTCAATGGAAATAGTTTCTCATTTCCATTCCATAATAGGAAATGGGTGGAGTAACCCAGTTGGGTGCTGGTGTTCTGCTTTCACTTCTTGACAATCCAAAGAGCGAGCCAAGTATTCATCCACCTCTTTCTTCATACTAGGCCAGAAATATTCCTTTATGAGTCTAGTGATTAATTTTTGATTTCCGGGATGGCCTACACAAGGAATTTTATGCTATTCGTCTAAAATTAATTGTTTAATATTTTTCTAGTTTGGTACATACATTCTCCCTTTGTAAATCAACATACCTTCTTGATTTACCTCATATCCCAATTGTTGTTTGTTGCTGTTCGGAATTTTAGCTTGCTACCATAAAATTTTATATTCAAGATCTTGTATTGCTTCTCCTTTAATCTGCTCTTTAAAAGTGGTATGTACTTCACTAAAAGAAACTTCATAAATACATTTTAATTTTTCACATAAGGCTTCCATGACATGGTTTTATTTTCCTTTTAAATGCTTGATGTCAAGGTTAAATTCACTCAGACAATCAACCTAACAGGTTTGTCTAGCATTCATGTTAGGTTGCTTGAAATAGTTAGTTAAACTATGATGATCTGTCGTTAATCATAACTTCTTACTCAATAAGTAATGTCCCCACATTTTTAATGCATGGATTACTACCGTCAACTCCAAATCGTAAGCTAAATACTTTTGTTCATGCTCTTTAAGTTTTTGAGACTCATAAGCAATAACTCTTCCCTCTTTCATTAGCATGCCACCAACAACTTCCTTGTTGGAATCTGTACAAACAACATATTCTTTATTTGGGTCTATAATACTTAAAATAGGTGTGGTAGTAAGCAAGTGATTCCATTGGTCAAAACATTTTTGACAGTCCGCGGTCCAAGTGAAGGTTCTCCCTTTATTTTGCAAAGAGGTAATGGGGTATGCCACCCTGGAGAATCCTTCAATAAATCCCCTTTACTATCCAAACAGACCCATGAATGATCTTATATCAGCTACATTCTTTGGTACTGGCCATTGCATTATGTTTTTTATTTTCTTCGGGTCCACAACAATCCCATCCTTGGAAATGATATGTCCTAAATATTGAATTTGTTCTTTAAAGAAATCACATTTGTTGTACTTGGCATACAACTAATGCTCTATCAAGGTTTGCAGGACAATTCGCAGGTGCTCTTTGTGCTCTTCTATATTATAGGAATAGTTCAATATATCATCAATAAAGATCAATACAAATTTATCCAAATATTGATGAAAAATCTGGTCTTATTTTCAGTGGTATTTGTATACCCTAAATTTCTTGTCTCATACCCCCTTCATTCACGTAATTAATAGTTTTGTCTTTATAATTAATGAGTGACCAACGCTTCTCTAGCCAGACCATACCTATTAGGACATCATACGATCCTAAAGTCAAGACATTCATATATACCATAATAGGCTAACCTGCTAGCTTTACAGGGCAATTGCTGACTTTATCCAACAACCTTCTCTTTGCTCCTATGGTGATTTGTACTAGCAGAGGGTTTTTAAATTTAACACATTGTAAATGAAATTGCTCAACCACTTTTGCACTTATATGACTCAAAGTAGCTCATGGATCAATAAAAATAGATATAGTTTGGTCGAAGATCTTACCTTCAAATTCCACCATTGTTGGTTGGTATTCAGCTTGATGATCTTCGAGGGCACAGTTGGTTTTAGGAATAATCCTCCCGACTTCTCCCACAGTTGACGCTTCCTGAATCTGTGCAACTTGTTCTCTTCCCTTGCAATATGGACAATTTTTAACATAATGTGATCCTCCACATCCCCAACACCGTACTGGGGGTCTAACCGCCATTTCACTTAAGTTCTTCTAGATTGTTCATTTGTCTTGGTCTCACTTGGAAATTTGAATCTGGGCTGATTTATATTCATATTTCTCATTGGTTGACCTTTATGGGGTGCTTTGTTGATAACAGTCTTATTTCCTTTGCTGCCAGAGGAAAACTTAATTCCCTTTTTATCAGACCATCTCTTTCCTCCATCACCCTTTTATCTATTTTGTTGATAGCATATATGAGCCTTTCATATAATTACATCCATGGTCTTCGGATTGTCAAATTCGAGATGTTCCTTCATGAATAGTGCCAAACTACTGATAAATCTCTCCACCTTTTCTTTCTCTTCCCGTATGTAGGGAACATATCACAACAAGGATGTGAATTTCGTTATGAATTCATGTATAGACAACTGACCCAGTCGAAGGTCATGAATCTTTTTCACCTTCTGATAGTAAAATATTTCAGTAAAATATTTTTCCTTAAAATATCTTTGAAAATTTTCCCATGTTACGTTCTTCTCACTAACTCCATGTACCGTCTTCACCTCCTCCCACCACAAGGTGGTTTTTCCTTGCATCTAATAAATGGCTAAGCGAGCCTTTAGATTATGATAATATTCATACAACTGAAAATACTTATTCATGCCTATAAGCTAGGCTTAAGTAGCTTCCTCATGTTCACCATGAAAGAGGGGAGGTTTGATCTTTCAAAACTCTCCTTACAGCTCAATTTTCTGTTGTTTTTTCTTTTTTTGATCTGATACATTATTAGATTCCTCCTCTCGATTTTCTTCGCCCCCTTCTGTTTCCAAGTTTTCATTTATGAATTCCCGCTCTCGAGTCATTTTTCCCCATTCGGGACTGGGAATTGGTTGCTGTTGATTCTGTCTCTCAGACAAACTATTCATAATTTTCTCTTATTCTTGCATCACGCTTTCATTGTCTTCCAGCAACCTATCCATTTTTTCCTTTAGTTCTTGTACAGTTTCAAAAATGGCAGCATTGGTATTGGGAGGCTCCTCTCCCAATTGTATCCATACCTCGGGATTGGCTTCTGGAAAGGATGTTGGTCCTGTTCGTGTCATGGGTCTGTATGGTGTAAGTCTAGTCCTCCTCATGCTGGTTTCTTTTCCCTTTTTCTCTGTGCACATTACAAACGTTTTTATCCATTCGTTCCGAAGGTCTCAGTTTTGTAGCCTGAGCGCCTTGTTACACTTGTCACATCTTTGGATCATATCATTATGTTAATCACTGTAATAATAATAATAATAATAATGATTTCATATAGACTGTAATAAATATTCTATGGAGTATACCTAACACCTTTATTCTATGGATTATTTACCAAGTACAAGAATTTACGTGGGGTATAAATTCTTTACAGTACATGACAAATATAACTCTGGAGTTTTTCACATAAAATATTTAATATAATTTGATGTTTTCACTATTAACATTTAGTTATGTCTCTATGGTTAATTCCATGGTTTAACATACTGTTGATGGTGCTGGACCCGCCAACATTCAGGGGATCACCTTGGTATGAAGTCCTAACTAAATCTCACACCGTTTGGTGTGGGACTCCCATTTGGTATGATGGCCCAGTTTCCATTATCTTAGAGATTTTCCTCAACTCTTGTTTGTCAGCACAAGAGAGTGATCTCCTTTGCCTTCGAGTAGTGAGGTTTGTGTGCCTAGTGATTGCTAATGTTACTGGTGTCAATGGCTCTTTCAATGTAGAGGGAGAGGGTGGTAGTGAGTCCCAAGTTGGTTGAGGGGAAGCCCCAACTCTATTAGGAACACACAACACAAGAGGACGTGAACAACTTTTGGAAGAATATTCCACATGGATGCGGTAGTCACAACTCACAAGGGAAGAAAACACGTACAACACTCAGCACATGAGTCCACGCAAGTGCAACTATTGTTATAGAAATTTTATGTGAAAGGTTTGTCTAATGTCCGAGGAGGTAACCAACATGGGGAGGACAACATTAACAACACATACAACACATTTTCATTAATATATTATGTATTACAACAAGTGAATGAGTTCAAGTGTTAAACATAGGTTAAAGCAACATGCATTACAAGTGTTCAAGATCAGTCTTACAATAGTTACAATACATGTGTAAAAATATGTTGCCCTGTTAGCAAGCTTCTGAATAAAGAAAAAGTTCCAAGACACATCATTACACCTTACATCACTAACCTTGTGGGCGGGGCATTGGAGCCACTACTTACTCCTCAAAGAAAATATTACAGACTCTCAAGAATATGTGGGAGGAGCTGAGGTGAAACAAATATCCCTTGCATGTACAAATGAGGGGGTATTTATAGCCAAGGGTGAAACTGGACCTTGTGGTTGTTCGACTACCCTCATTACTATTTGACATCCATGACTTTTCGACTTTACATGACTCTTCATACAACAAGTGGGTCTCTTGGACTTCCACGTTACATTATATTGATTTAAAGTATGGCCCATAGTAGAGATGTGGGTGACATGACTCATGACAAGACTCGACATGACAGTGTTGGTACATTTGTGTTGCTGCTGGTGTTCATGTATGCAGTGTTGTTGGGTGATGGATGTCCTCATGGTGTGTCACAGCTTCACCTCCCTTTGGCAAAGTGTGCAGAGTGTTCAATGGCCGTTGGTTCACTTGATGTTGCATTTACACATTTGTCATTTCTTCTATGTTGGTAAGCTTGACAGGTTCTTCCATTTGCGAAGAGTGCATGTTTATCCCTTTGTATGTCCATGAACACATCTTGCATGTTTGCTCATCTGTCCGTTTGTGAACACATCATTGCATAATCGTCCGTTCATGAGCACATATCTTTGCATGCATCGTTTGTTAGTCCATTTGCAAACATGTACTTCTGCATGTGCTTCTTTTGTTCATCCCATTTGTCATCGCGCCATGTTTGTTTGTGTACCTTTATCTACAGTCACTCATGATGAGATGACATTATATCCATAAACGTCTTAGTCTACCATGATGCATGATCATTTCAGATGTAGGTTACTGAGAGAGGAGACAAGGTTAAGAGCTAGTATGGAGGCTCCGGGAACTGTTGGTGAAAATTTTGTAGCAGTCACTGGGTGATGGAGATGGTCAATCTGAATCAATAGTGACTATCAGTGGGGTCTGGCTCAGCTAGAGAAAAAAACTCCATAGTTTTTGAGAGGAACAGTCCAGGGTGTAGGAAGGCTGGGCAGGAAACATTTGCACAAATTTCGGAAGGAGCGGACATCGGGAGCTTGGCAGCCAAAACTATGCAATTCCTCAAGTGAACCAGAAAATGGCGAGTGACTGGCAGCAAAAACTATGCAATTCCTAAGGGGAACTGGCAATCAGCTGCTCGGAGCTAGGCAGCAAAAACTGTGCAATTCCTGTAGGGAACTGGTAGTCAACTATTGAATCTTGGCAGCAAAAAATGAGTAAATCCTCGAGGGAACTGGTAATTGGTTGCTGGTAAAATTTGTGCTAAAACAGGGAGGTTGGCCTGCTGATCACCTCTGCTAGTTTCTAAGCTGAACAGACTAATAGGTAGCAGAGGGATTGCTCATGAAAACTACGCAATTTTCCGGGGGAGCAACCTATCGATTGACTGAAAAACTACACAATTTTCCAAGGGAGATAGGGACGGGCACTGCATGTCTGTCCAGCCTGTCTGCGCAGTTTTCTCAGTGAGTGGAGCAGGAAAGGTCTATAGCCTCTGTAGAATTTATTAGGGGAGTTAGTGCAGCCGTGACTATTGGTTCAAACTCTCCAGCTGACCAGCATGAAGTTTGATTGATTTGATTGCTGGTAGCGCAGCTTGGTGCTTCTGCGCTGTGACAGTTGATCGAGTCAATGGCAAGGTGATAGTCTAGCTGTCAGAGGGGAATCTGGTCATCAGACCTTCATCAAATTTTCTAAGTGTGTGAACAAGTAAAATATGCATACGTGATCTTGCAAACACACACTTACATGACTAGATGACGAGCCAACTCAAACCATACAGACACACATGCTCAACATGACTGACAAACAGTGTGAGTGACAAGCATGAAAATGTATGTGACATCATGTGTGAGTTTGATGGATGTTTACAAAGTGAAAACACCATGTACACATGAAGTGAAGACCTTTGAGTGTGACTAAAACATGATTGAAACCATGACATTAACCTCAACATGAAAAAGCTTGAGTGGGATGGTCAAGCAAGGTGGGTGCACAGACTCACACGAGCTCGCGTAGTGAACCCGAGTGCATGTGATCATCAAGTGAAACTCTTAAAGGAGGCTCCTAAATTGGATGCAGGCAAAAAATTTGGAGGGTGGTTGTAGCCACTACAACACTTGGTGACACACTGGTAGAACTCCAGCTTCTCTGCTTTGGTTCATTGATAGCACATGACCTTGGTCTTTTGGGGTGTATTGAATTTTTGTGTGGGTTACTTCGTCTTTCCCACTTACCCCATGGACATACATGTTTCACATTTTTCCAACTCAGTCAAACACAATCAAAAGTTTCGCTTGATCACAGTGTTTCAAAATCAGGAAGGGTAGTTTAGCTCGCGAGTTGAATATCTTCAGAGTATAAGTTTTCATCCGTAGTGTTGCTTCGCTACCAACAGGCATGGACAGTACCCCGACAGAGTCACGTAGGAACACATGCATTGCTCCACTACTAGTGAGCCTGGTCAGTACCTCGGTGGAGTTTCATGCTTCGCCTCCCTGTGCAGGGAGTCATTCTCTTCTTTCGCCTTTGTATTTTTTTATGAGGACAGTGCATAGGCACTTATTTATTTTTGGGGCGGAAGATGGATCCTGTTCTATTGAGAGTAGAAGACGTTGTTCCTTTAGAGAAGCATGAAAGAGCTTTGACATAGGTTTTCTCATCTGGATTTCCCCTTCTCCATTTCTACTAGTTGGATGAGCTTGAACACATAGAGCAAAAGGCTGAGTATAGGCGTGGGGCTTCCCAATGTGGACACAGGTTCATGGTTGTCCCAAAACTTCCCTTGCATATGGCTCGTATTTTCTGTCAAGACTTCATTGGTCGAAGGTTATAACCAAGTACAGAGAAGACGGACACAAGACTGGCCAAGTGCTGCAATATGACAAGTTCCTTCATATCTCAGCCACATACTCATTCAAAATCCAGGATGCAGTAGATGGCAATACTTATTTCTGGAAACAAAAATAGTAAGGTATTAAGAAACTCAAAAAAACGAAAACAAAAATAGTAAGCAAAACAAACCAAATAAAAACAAATATAGTAAGCAAGGAAAACAAAATGAAAACAACAAGCAACAAGTAGACTATGTACATGGCATGGGGCGAGGCTCGACCTACTCGAAGTAGTGCTTGAGATCTTGGTCATTGGCATGAAGGTTTTCAATCCTCCTGTTAAGTGATTTTATACGGTACATGTGTGGGAAAAGCTTCTCCTAGACTATGTATGAACCAATCCACAAGGACTGGAACTTCATATGTTTTCCTTCGTCTTCATGGGACTTATCCCATTTGAGAACTAAGTCACCAACACTGAAGTTACCTTTCCCTACAGGCATCTTATTGAACCATAACTTGATACAGTTCTGGTGGAGTGTGAATTTTTCTTTTTCATTCATCCTTTCTTCCTGAAGCTTATGGAGAGCATCCCTCCTACGCTGAACTAGCTGGCAAGGCTTGCCTTGGAATTCTTGGGAAAGGTGAAGTGCAGGCAAGTAGATATTGGGTGGAAGGATGGCTTCTTTACCATAGATCCAGAAGTACGGTGAGATATTCAGAGAGGGCTTAGGTGTTACAAGGTCAGCCCATAATGCATTCGTCAGGGTAGTATGCCAGTTGTGCCACTCAAAGAAAATGGTATTTTTGATTATGCGGATGAGGTTTATGTTCATGGATTCAACAAGACCATTTCCTTGTGGGTAATATTAGATGAGTGTTTCAGCACAATACCATTCTGTAATTCAAAACCATAAAGTTTCAAAGATGAAAAGTACGTTGCATTATAAAAAACAACTGATACCAGAATGTCGAATCGTGAGATGATGTTCCATTGGAGGAAGTCGATGACCACCTAGTCATTCACTTATTTGAGTGGAACTAATTATTTCCACCACGTGAGGTAGTCAGTTGCTGTTAGAATGTAGTGGTGTTTCTTTGATGAATGTGGGAATATTTGCCCGATGATGTCGAGGCCCCACTGTTGGAATGGTTTGGTCACTACAATAGGGTGCATTAGGGTTGCTGATATGTGTGCCTTGTTGGAACATCATTGACAGACCAGGTACTTGTGGGCATAAGCATTTGCATCCTTGAATAATGTGGGCCAATAGAAACCGACTTGCATAACTTTGTGCACAGTGGTGTTTCCCACAACGTGACCCACGACAAGTCCATCATGTAGATATTGTAGTACCTTATCCGATTCATGTGCTTACAGGAACTTGAGAAAAACTTTGTTATTGTGCTTCTTGTAAAGCACTCCATGCACCGACTGCTATGCTAAGGCTTTGATGCGTAATGCCCTATTTTTTCTGATGGAAAATTGAGAGGGTACGGTTCTGCGCTCAAGGTATTGGTGCACATTTGTGTACCAATATGTTCTCTCTTTAGTGGGTGTTCCTCCCATTATATCATACATCTCAATTTCTTGCTCCCAGCCAGTGAGCTCTTCTTCACTCTCTAGTGCATGTACTGCTTTAATGGCAAGTCTACAGAGCCCATGTCCTTTGATTGTGTGAACTAGTTTTATTTCAAGATCATACTCTTACAAGCCTATCATCTAGTTCACACGTCATTCACTAGGTTCTTGTTGTACGAACAATGTGCGGACTGCTGGGTGTGGGACAAAGAGAATGCAATTATTCTTTAGCAAGTAGGGCCTAAAGTGTTTCACTGCCTTGTAAACTGCATATGCTTGCTTCTAAAGAGTGGGGTTGTTGAGTTCTGGTCTCTAGATGCTTGTGCTCATGAAGAAGATTGGGCATTCATGATTCATCTTGTCCTTCTAAGTGAGTACCACAACTAGCAAATTATCGGAGGCAAAGGTGTATAGCAAGAAATCCTTCTTGAAGTCCGGGTTATAGAGTGCAGGTGCTTCTGCAATACCCTGCTTCATACAGGTGAATGCATAATTTTCCTTTTTGCCCTTGCTGTAGACTGCATATTTCTTGATCATGTGATGCATGGGCTTGAATATCTACACATAATCCAAGATGAACTTCCGGAGGAAGTTTATCTTACCCAACAAGGACTACATAGATTTCGTGTTAGCTGGGTGAGGGATCTGTGTAATAGTCTGAACCCATTTTGGATCCACCTTGATCCCACTTTTGGCAATAATATGTCCGAGAAGGTTCCCCTCAAACACTATGAATACACTCTTTTTTGGATTCAAGGAAATCTCGTATCTTTGGCATCGCTCAAAATTTTTCTTCAGATGGTGTATGCGGTCCTCACCTCTTCTTGAGAAGACAGTCACACCGTCAAGATATACCACTATGATGTATCCAATGAGTTTGCAAAAAGTGATGTCCATGGCACGCTGAAAGGTTGCACCAACATTTACAAGCCCAAAAAACATTCGTCTATAGGCAAATGTACCCCACTTGGTATGGAAGGTAGTCTTAAGTCTGCCAGGTTGTACTACCAAAACTTGATTGTATCCTGAAAAACTGCCGAGAAGGGAAAACATTTGTGCCCAAGATACTATTTGTAGAATGTGGTTCATAGATGGCATGGGGTAGTTTTCTTTGTCCAAGGCACGATTCACATTCCGGAAATCAACACACAAGCAGATTTCCTCGGACATCTTGCGTACAGTAAGAAGGTTTGAAACCCATGTGGAATGAGGAACTTTTTATATGACCCGTGCATCCAACAACTTG
>APFE031267884.1:0-10405 GCA_000404065.3 Pinus taeda
TATGGACCCTTGGTATTCATTAACCTTAATTTTCCATCCCATATGTATTTTTCCGCTCATGAAAGTGCGTGAATACCTATACGCTCATTTTGTTCTATGAACCTGCTTGTATACGCTACTTGGACTAGGTGAACCTGCGTATACAACTTTAAACATTACTTTTCTTCAATTGCTTGATTCTGATCTGTAATCCTTTGTTCCATCATCTTGTTCTTCTGTGTCATTACTCTATTACGTCTGAACAATGTGAGTTGTCATCATACATCACTTTTGAACTGTCCTGCATTTTGTCATAGCTGTAAACACAACTGCCATGTATTTTGTCACATCCTGCTTATACCTTCATCAAGGTAGTCCATTCATCAAGTAGGTTGTCATCAAGTAAAACACTAACACAATCTTCCTGTATCAAACCTTTAACCATTATTAAGTTCCAGCATTCCATCACCTTCGATATCTTTGTGTTCCATCATTTTGTCACCTTTGTTATCTCTATGTTCCATCATTCTGTCATCTTTGATATTTGTCCTGTAGATTCATCTAGTTACCATATACAAGTGAGTTTCCATCAAGGACAAAACATGCATCATAATGGCAACAATATTCCAATCCTTAACATCTAAATGAGACTATCCACCCTAAAACTAAAACCCAAACACACTAACAAAGCTTTTCACTCACAAAATGAAATATTTGTTTTCACAGAGTGAGTAATGATTGTGGATTGATTATAGGCATTTGATTTGATGTAGGTGTATTAGCCATAAATTACAATTAAGCCCCAAGGCTATGAATAGACCACTCAATATTCAAGGAATTATCGAAAGCATGTGAAATGTAAAAGACGACATTTATAAAATAAATTTTAAATTTTAAAATTCTGGCTTTCTTGAAAAAAAATAGAATTCTAACATTCTTAAAATAAATTTAAAAACTTTATAAAATTAATAAAAAATATTTCTTGTTCCTGTTGGCTAGTTGAATTGTTTATTAATTAAACAATCAAGTGCCACATTAATTGTCAAGACTGGGAAAGTTCTTTTTATTCCAAAGGCCATCTGCGTAAATGTTGGTACTTTAAATTCTAAAAGCATCGAAAGCTGTAGTATACTTAGTTCTTGTACTAGGTATCACAGTGCTGATAAAATAATAAGGAATTGGATTAAAAATTACAGATCCCTAAAGAAACAAAGAATGGATGCTCTGTTGTTGCAAGAGGATCAGGACCCTATCCTCCAGGTGGAGGACGTTCAGCACCTGCCCCTGGAATCAGATTGCTAACACAACACTGCACTCAGATTCACGGGAAGACAGACGCTTCAAATAACTTCAAATAACTTAATAAACAAGAGTGCTAGCAAAACAGAATTGCAAGAGGTAATGCTTACAAGAGTCCAAATAGAAGTATCTGCAAAAAGAAACTATCACACACTTACACACTTGACAGCAAAGTAAATGGGTGAATCTTGTGAGGAAGGTGGGCCCAGTCCCTCTCACAAGATTCCCCAGAACACAGAGAATAGCTTAAATAATCAGAACGTTCTTCTATTCATCTGTCAAAAATTCGAATACAGTAAAGTTCAGATTTGCTGATATTCTTACAAATGCTCTTACAGACTACCCCCTGACTAATGTAGATGTCTCCTCTTTATAGAGGAGACATCTATTACAATAGATTGTTACGGTTCAATTGGTTGACCCGTTTAATCAAAAATAAGAATTACAAAGATGTTGTTGCAACAATATGATGATATATTCTTTGTTTAGGTTCTGGCTGTTACACAGCTGGTAACTGTCTTCGACCGTCTTCCTTGGGATATGCACATTCCTCTCGCCGATTCCCCGTGCTATTCTGGTTCTGAGTCCGGGTAACTGTGTTCTACTTGCTTTGGACAATTGCTTGATTCAGCCACGTCAGCGTTCCTCAGATAGTTGCCGTTGTTATTCCCAGCTGATGCAAAATACCCGCTTTAGATGATTTCTGTTGCTGGCTATATCAACTGCGTAGTTGTTGCTTCTGGTGTTGCACCAACTACGTAGTCGTTGTTTCTATTGTTACAGCAACTATAGGTTATAATTCCTGCGGGCTTAAGACAATTACTTAGCAATTTAGTCAGCTTTCCCAAGATAAATACAAAGGTACTTACGAATATGCAGTGAACAATTAAACATATAGATATGCGGGAAATTACTCCATACCTTGGGGTGATCAAGTCATTGTGTGATCAAAGCTTATAACTTATGACTGAAAAGGATAATATTATGATGGAAATATAAGGTCAAAATTGGTCAATTCTAGGTCCTAACACTCAGCATTGTGGTAATCATGGTCTCAGTCATGGCTTTGATGAAGACAAGGTCATGATGAAAATCTCAGTGCAATTCGCATATGTATATATACATGCATATCTCAATATAGAGATATCGTTGGTATGGTAAAGGTCTCAGTGAAGGAGCAACAATCATATCAGTGAAGGTGCACCAATGATCTCAATGAAGGTGCAACAATGATCTCGATGAAGGTGCAACAATGGTGCAACTGCAATGATCTTAGTGGTGCAATAGTAATGACCTCAGTGTATCAGTAGTGATGATGATGACCTCGGCAGTGACATAGAAGAGGATTGGTGTCTTGGTCTTGGAGTGGTCTAATAGGTCAAGGGTCATGTTCTTAGTATTCGTCAACTAGAATATCTACAAGCAGAATTTTGTGTGGGTTTTCCTCTCAAAGAGTGAGATGCTTTGGCCCTGGTAGAAAGCCAACATCTTTTGTTCTTGTCTCTTTTGTTTTGGTGACTATTTGATGAACTAAAAGACACACTCTAATAATAACAAGAGAAGATTGTGATAATAAGGAAAAGTTAAAATACCTCACAAATAGTTATCATAGCAAGAAGAATCTCATTAACTCAATTTTCCCTAGATTCTTCAACACGGTTGGTGACTTGATATGTGATTTGTCGCAACGTGGGAACTTTGCCAGTTAGAGTTGTCGTCTGGTAATTTTATAGGAATGGGCATTTGCGAGGTTTATAAAGGCTCGGTATGATTTAATTTTAATGTATGTGGGAGGAATTCAATGTGGTCATTAGAGGAGACATGCAACCTGCAAAACATCAACAATGTAGATCACCATTTAAATCACCTCACGAGACCTATAGTTGTAGTATTCTCCATAAAGAGAGGGAATTTAGAGATGGTGGACTTTTCTTGCAATAAATTTAAGGGATCAATACCTTTGAAAGCGATCTATCAACATAGTATGCAATAGTTGGTTTTGTACACAATTCACTAAGCAGAGCGGTACCCTCTTCAGTCAGCATGATCGCATCTCCAATACCTCTTTTATTGGGGAATTTGGCGTGATTGAAGAATCTAGAGCTCAATGAAAATCGATTTAGTGGAGGAATACCCAATATCTTTTTTTTAATCTCACGTCTCTGTTGGAACTGAACCTATCCCATAGCTTTCCTATCTCACTCTACCATGAATCAGATTTGGTTTGTTATCTTTTAATATTCTTAAACTAATAAACTAAATATTTTTTGGTAATAAATTAGTGTTTCAGTAAAATCACGAGAAAAAGGCATAGCCTAAGATCAGAAGTGGTATTTAAACCACTCACCTTAGGGTGCATTGGGTATATCAAAGATTTCATCAATTTAAAATTTAAAAATTGAAAATTATATATTAAAATTTTCTTTGAAGTTTAAAGTCTTGAAAAGCATAGCATAGTAACATCACAATCAATTTATGTTAGTAAAAGGCCAGACTACCTTATGGTTATTCCCATGCTTATTCTCAATATAGAAATATCATGGTATATATTAAAGTTTTTATCATTGATGTGATATCTCTCAACCAATGTGGTATTATTTTTTCACATAAAAAGCATTTGCATAGTAGAAACAAAGTCATTTTGTAGGTGTATGTTGGGTGAACTCATATCAAATAATTGTACCATCTTTTTTGACTTGATGGTGTAGGTTTGGTAAGGTTATATGTTGACTTGATGTTTTAGTTTTGGTAAGATTATATGGTAGTTTGTACCACTAAATTCATCCTCTATTATGCATGCCATGAATTACAAGCATGTCACCTCCAAGAAGTTTGCAGTACACTACTTGCTTAAAGATCAATAAGGGTTAATGAGGTTTGACTCACTTGACCCCATAAATAACAAGTCCAAAATGGATTTTGATTTCCATGGGCACAAAATGAGGTATTCTAAATAACTATTGTCTAATAGTAGGTTTGCACCCATAATTAGATCCACAAATGTTGGAATTACCCAAGAAAGTTTCCAAAATGTAAAAATAGGTCAAACTTGGTGAACAAGGGATAAAAAGAATCAAAGGACCCCACCTAAGTGTTAGACATCCTAGTAAGGTCCCCAATTTATGATAATGTGAAGGGTATTACAAGGAAATGTTCGTCACATTAAGTAGTAATTGAGAGGTATTATTTTGTCATTGGGCAATTTACACATGAATCTAGTGTGGGGTTGAACCACATAATACACTCCCTATTCTAGATAGGCACATATTAGTAATCAAGGATGAAGGAGGTGAAGATGCTAGGTTAGATGTATATAGGGCAAGAGAAGGGAGGTGGAAACACTAGGGCGGCCTTATTGAGTTAAGAGGAGAGAGGTGACTATTCTAGGCTAGATTAGTGAGGACAAAAGAGCAAAGAGAGTAATAGGTGTTATTAGTATGATCATGTAGCTACAATTGACCACTTAATGCTCATTGTCCTTTAGGAGAAGCATGGTTGTTGACTAATGTTCCATCTTAATTTGTCCCTACTCAATATAATGATCCATGAGGATACCAACCAAATGAACAAAGTAGAAAAACGACCAAGAGCTTGGAGACACGGAAGGAAAAGTGACTACCTTGAGTACGCTCAATCTGTTAAGGAGAGTAAAAAATGAAGGATAGGAGAAGTAAAACACCATCAACCCTTAATATAACCATTAATATTACATACTAGAGGGTCAGGTTGGCCCTAAAAAGGACTTATTCAAGTCAATGTTTAATTTGACTTGTTATATCCTTATTGAAAACCATTACAGATGAGAAAATTTGTATTAGGGAACTGGTGAAATATTGATGATAGGGGAGAGACCTACATCAAGTGTTTGGATGATAATGGAATGCGAGATAGGAGAGGGAGAGTTATATCTCCCCTAAGCTAGTTGAGAAAAATGAGCATGTGACAAAGTGGTAAGCCCATGTGGAATTCCCTCAAAGATAATCATGTATTAAAATAAAAATAAAAGTAAATCTTGATAATTATTCCCTAGTCATGAAAAATTTGGAGTAATAAGGAGAGGAACAAAACTTTGAAGAAGATAGGATACTAGACTAAAGAGACAAGGGATAAGCCTTGGAAGTGATATTTGGAAGGTAAGAAAAGGGAACAAGATAATAAAAACAAAACAAGTCATCCCCTGATGAAAAGAAGAGCTCTTCCTTAAAGGTATATATAATCATCATCATTGCATCCAAATAAGGGCGGTCATGGAGGATGTGATACTTCAAGCCTCATGGGAGAAATGAAAATTGAAAGGGTGGTCATGGAGGATTTTCTAATTCAAGTCTCATGGGAGAAATGAGAAATGTGTATTCATTATCTCAGTGCCAAGGTATTAGGGAATTTCAATGACTTTGAGAGGTCTTAGTCTTATATTTTTAAAACTTTAGATGGTCCAAGGAGTGGTTGAAAAGTGCATAGTGCTAAGGGTATGACATACATGAGTTGTTATGATGTTACAATGATTCATTTGATCATGAAGTCGTTGTAGAAAATCTCAACAAAGAACAAATTCACTACATTAACCTTTCATTTATTGAAAAATGGTATGTTTGGAAGGTTAAAGGAAAGGAATTGGGCAGCTTACCAAGAATCTTAGGGGAGAACCCAAAGAGGGATTCAATTATGAGATCATTTTGATTAGGGCTTGCCCTAAGTATATCTATAAATTACCTTTGCAAGGAGTGAGAAGAGAAGACTTAGATAAAGGGAGCAAGAGGAAGTTGACGAAGCTATGGTGTGAACCATTATAGGATGAAAGAGGATAGGAGGGTCAATTTTTTTTGCCAACTTCCAAAAATTGCTTCACTCCAATGAGAGGGAAAGGTGCATTCAACATGAATCAAGATAAGAGGGGGATCATGTATTGGTTGGTTTTGAGAGATACTTATATGATGAATTAGAAGATTGGTGTCAAGTTCAATGAGGTTAGGGAGGAATCCTATGGAGGGAATTCCTTCTTAGGATATAAAACAAACATAACTTTGATCTAATAAGTAGTGGATATTGGTTTTCTTAGGAACTTCTACATCATGTGGTTTTTTCTATGATATTAAGAGGTTAGATAAGAGAGGGATCGACATGAGCCATCTGCTTTTCCTCAAGGGAAGGAGTTTAATCCTATTCGTCCTCAGAGAAAAACTAATTTTCATAGAATACTTAGAAGAAAAACCATGGCATGGGTACCTTGTTTATATCAATCATAACTTTAAATTCTTCTATAACCATGGTTTTGGGTTTGGTAGAGAGATTCAACTAGTGTTTCTCTTAATTTATTTACTTGAATATTCACCAATATTCGATATTGTTTGTATCCCGCTTGCTATATTTGCTCCACATATTAGAGGGTTTAGGTGGAAAGGTTGGGTTTCTCCTCTTTAAGTGTGGAATATGGTTAGAGTGTCAATTTAATTGTGGGTGATTTTGTCACTCCATCATGTGTTGCATTTCTATTGGAGATTTGGTTTTTAGTTTATTTGGATTTTATTTCTCCCACAACAACCTCAATGTAGGTGTTATTCATGCATAACATATGGTTGATTGTATATTTTTTTGATTTGGGGTCTTCAAGAAACACTTTGACTATTTACCTAGTCAAGGGTCCATTTAAAAATTCTAGAACTCGTTTCCTCGAGTATCTCTAAAGTGAAATCATGTAGATCCTTATGCCATCAACGTATGAAAGTTGAAGGAGATATAGGCCAACGAGAAAACTTACCACAGTCATCTGATCTAGGCATGTCAAAGTGTTGGATGAACTATTCTACTAATAGGTATAGGTTTTGTATCAATGCCTCATAGAGGTAACGGAACCAAAAAGGGAGTTACATATTACATATTATAGAAAACTTTATTTGAGATGTAATTATAATAGATGAACTTGGAGCAATCCATGGTTAAAGTATCCAAGTGATGTCAAGGGTTTTCTCTAATGTTGCCCCACAAATTTGCATAATTTTGTTAGGTATGGAGGAAGTTGCATCTGTACAATATAGGGCATGAAATGTTATTTAGATTCCTAATCAAAAGAAGAATGTGTTTTGATACACCTCCTACCACCAAGATTTAGCTTTTAACTAGGGTATTCTCTAGGAAAAAGTATTATTGTTAGAAAGGGATACCTCATCCAAACTTTGTATAATTGATTGGGAGCAGGGTTTAAATTGAAGAATGGGATATTATTTTTGAAATTGATGGTTAGGTTCCACCTGCATCGATGTGTGTCAACTTGAATTTGTAACATAGAATTGCTAGAATGTCTATTTGTTATATGTGCACTCACCTTACAGGTTATGTGGCCGTTGTCATGGGAGATTGGCTCATGTTTGAAGGTATTGTTGCATGCACACTTGTGCGAGGAGGGGATAATATTGAAGGTTATGAAGGAAGCTGTTATTTCATTTTTTAAAGTTTAGTGAATGTTGACTTGGTTGTGATATAGTTGTATGTGTACATGTCTAGATTCATGTACAAAGTAAATATGCATGGTTTTTGTAACAATACTAATGCTTAGGGAAACCAAGGACAAGGAGGTGGCTAGATGAGGCATCCACCATTGCTTTGGACCCTTGCTACTAAGTGAAAACATATCATAGAATAAAGTATTAAATGGGGCTTGCTTGCAAGAGAGAAGGAGGCTCAATTATCATCAAAAGGATTTCTAAAGGGGGCAGCATAACTACAATTGAGAGAAAAAGATTCCTTAGAAGGAGAGTGAGATATCTAGGAAGGGGGGTCATAGGAATTAACATAATAAACCATGTTAATGGTGCTTGCCTAAACAAAATTCCATTGTGGAGAGATAGAATCCTCTGGTGTGGGTTGGGGGGTTGAGTGGTACTTAGAGAAGTATTCATGCAAACAACGGAGGACGGGAGTATAAGGACATTCCCTCTCACAAAGAAATAAGATACAACAACGTTATGTTGATATTGAGGGATGGAAATGGAAGAAGAACAATGAGCCTTCACTTGAATATGGAACGGATGATATGGACTCCCAAATGGAGTTGTAAAAATATAGAAAATGAGTGGATTTTCTATCACATGAATTTTTAGGGTAAGAATGGGATACAACGCAAGTGTGAAAACTACTAAATAGGGAAATATGAGAATGGAGTTTCAAATTGATTTTAGGACCAAACTAAGAAATTAAAGGGTGAAAAGAAAGGGTAGGACACAAGGTATTATTTAGATTTTAAGGTCTTGATAATGTTAATCTTTGGTTGTAAACAATTAGGGTACTTTTGCTTAGGTACTAGATTAGATTTGATCATAAATTAGGAAAGGAAATTGAACAAGTAACTAAGGTTAATTCACCAACAATTTCTTTAGTAACCTATAAACCTTAATGTAGGAAATGCAAAGAGATGTTAATCAACATCTACTTTTATAAGAGGAGGATAAATTGAGTTTAGTTTTGGCTCGATGCTATCAACATATCTCTATTTATCAATAATGTGAATTACTCACCATAATCTAAACTTAGTCCCAATTTAGTAATGACCCCATGTACTCTTTAACACTCAATTACATGGGCCCCATGTAATAATGAGCCACTTTATTCATATCTCCTCATTTCATGGTATTAAATACATTAAGAAATAAAATCCACTCTATGTTGGGAAGAAATTTATTGATCGAGTTAGAAAGTTGTTGATATTGAGTTCATATAGTTGGAGAATCATAATCATAGTATTTTGTTCTTCCTTTAAACCATTTCCTTTGTTCAATATGGAAATTCGAGATTTTTAAGTTAAGAGAATTTGGAGTATCTTTTTAAACTCAATCTTCCTTTAAATATTGAATTCAAAGACCATTAGAAATTAGAAGCTTAAGGAGTCCAAGGGTTCTTTATAAATCATTCATAAATTTAAACAGTAAAACAAAGTATGCAATACACATTTTCACATTTAGGGAGTTTATAAGTTTCCAAATTCTCCATATTTTTCGAGGTTCATGTAAATTTCAAATAGGGTGATCCATTTAAGAAAAAATTAGAAAGTGAAAGAAACAAGAGTATAATAAAATGTGTGTTTCTTGTTTTATTTAAAATATTATCAAGGGCTTGAATTAGTTTGAGAAATCTTATCAAGGGCTTGAATTAATTCAAGAATATGATTATGAGGGCATGCAGTAGTGGGTACATTACATTGTGGTATTAGTGACTAGTTCTCCCTCAAGGCACTATAAACTTGTGAAGAGTGAGACAATAAACACATTTTTTTCTTTAATGAATTTTAAATTAGGTATTATATGAACTCTTAAAAAATAGTATACATAGCATTTGAACAAAAATTCTTAAATTAGATATAAATATTTTCAAATATTCAATATTTTAAAGTTTCAATAAATAATATTAATATATAAATAAAATATCACAATTAAATAAACATGGTATATAAAATAATAAAATAAAAACAAATACCATTTCTTACCTTATTAATTGTAATGAGTTTCCATCCTTATAATAAACTAAACTGCAATAAAGATCGACTCGTGGCATCAATTTGCTGACTAGAACCCTGGGAATCTGAAATACAGGTATTTTATTTTAAAAAATTGTTTATTAAAATGGCAAACGGTTTTCCAATCCACCACCAAAGTTTTGAATGGTTGAGTCGTCAAGTTTCGTTTTTCATTCAGCTTAACATTTTTATATTCATTCCCGAATTCACTTTGTTTAGAGAAAACTTGTATGATGTGATTATATAAATATTTAATCGCTACATGTAATTGACCAAACTCTTCATATGTTAACCTCTTCGTGAATCACTAGAACGAAGCAATAGAGCTGGCGAAACAAGCCAATCCAGTGACTGTAAATCGCAAGCACTATGCTGCGCCCTCGATCTGTCACCACAAATTTATTTGGTGAGCTTCATATCATGTCCCCCTAGCTCAGAATATCCAAGATCGCGCTGAAAGTTAGCAGATCTGACGGTCGAGATCGTGCTGATTCGACGGCTGAGATTAAGACGATATAACCGTCCAAATCGCATGAAACTGACGGCTGAGATCTAGCATATTAGACGGTCTAGATTGTGCAGATCCAACGGCTGGGATCTAGCGCATCGGATGGTCCAGAT
>APFE031267891.1:4756-43196 GCA_000404065.3 Pinus taeda
TTGTGTCTCTCGAGCCCGAAAAAGTATAAAACGATGCTCGAAAGAACCGCCCGATCATTACGACCGAGGAGTACTTTTCGTAAATAGTGACATTGATCCGAAAAAGTAAAAAAGCGACGGATATCACATCGTTTCGTTCCCATTAACGAACCTGAAACGACAAAGGTCCGACGATCTTTTCATTCTTTATACGGTCGGAAAAAGAGTTTAAAAACGACCGCCTCTTATTTACGTTTAACGAGTCAAGAGGAATAACTCGACAATCTTTTCACGTTTAGCGAGTCAGAAAAAAGCTAAAAGATGACTCCATAGTGACTTTTTCGTGTATTTACCGAGTCCAAAAATTATAAAATACAACTCGTTTCACCATCGAAGTTGCGTAAAAGACCTGTCGTTGCACAAGAAGTAAACGTAAAACCCATTTTCGACCAAAAATACATTAAAATATTCAAAAATAACCTTTCTAAACCCAAAAAATGAGTTAAAAAGCTTATAAATAGGGTGAAAATGTAAAAATAGAGTTACTTTTACTATTTACCTCTTGGAGAGTGAAAAGGGTCCATTTGGGAGGCAAACTTCAGGCGGCGAATACGACCAATCCATGCAACCATTCGCGATCTCGTCAGTTCCAGGTAAGAGGTGCTTCCCTTAGCTCCATCTTTATACTATTTTTTATTCATTTAGTTCCTGATTGAGCCCTAACAAGGGGGAGTTTCAAATTTAGGGCTTCGGCCCATTGGCGCGGGTATCCGGCACGAACCCACGCTAATGGGGTGAAATACCCAAGGGAGTCGTGCCATTAGCGCGACTGTTTTAAGAAAATTCGCGCTAACCGCGCGACCCAAATTTTCTCATAATTTTACCCATTCAATTTGAAATTTCCCTGGATTATACATTGTCTAATGTCCTAATGAAGGTAAATTTGTCCTTGTGGGTGCAGGGAACAGGTCAAAATGGTAGTAGAATGGAAAGAAAGAGAACATGACATTGTGGATGCCTCAACAATTGAGGATGAAGGGTGCATGAACACCCTGAGGGATTGTGGCCTTAAAAAATTCTTCCTTACATCATACATGCGGTCGCAACCTGAGTTGCTCTAGTTTATCATTGATGCTTGGGATGTGGACGACCAAGTGTTTTGTCTACGGAATCAGACCTTAGAGCTTGAGGTCTCTGATGTATACTTCATCACGGGATTGTCACGGAGAGGGGCGGTTCTTGTTTTGACTGGTAGTAGACCTTTCGGGGAGAAGGTTGGTGAAGTAAAAGCTCGAGTGTGCCTGGAAGCACAATTCAGGCAGCGAAGTGCTAAGGTGTTAATCAATACGATCCGGGATTTGACTCTGAAAACCCATTCTCTTCACCATCACACGTGCAGCTGGGGTACAAGCGCCCCACGAGGCCAGCAAGAACCACCTGATACTTGTGATTGAATGCCTCAGTCCGACCATCTTTAACTGGGCTGCAGTTGTGACTACTAATATCAAGAGGCAGCTCACAAATTGCAAGCGAGCGGACACGAAACAGTTCGCATATGGTTCGATCGTGGTATCGTTCTTTCTGGAGCGAATACCACTCTTCTAGATCCAGAGAGTCGTGGTGGCAGATCCATTGCCACAAGAGCCTAGAATGGCTCGCTGGGCAGCATTGATGCCCAGAGGAGGAGGAGGCCAGGAGATGTCATGGCATCCTGAATTCTTCATATGGCTCCGTCGACAGCTGATCGTGATCCAGGATTGGCCGTATGCAGGTACCAGTTTCATGGGGGACCGAGATCTTCCACTACCAGAGGGGGAGGAATGGGAGGAGGAGTTAGTTATGAACTCCTTGATTTTAATGTTTTTCATTTTTTTTCTTTTTTAATACATGCTTGTTCTAATGATGATTATATGTATATGCAGATGTGGGCCAAGAGCGACCAGCCGGGCTATCCCCTACAGCGCGAAGAGGCCAACCCGCAGCTGACCCTTAGGCAGGAGGTGTCGTGGGGGAGGAGCTGATATAGAATCTCGAGGGCCTTGCCCAAGGGATTCCTGGTTATGCCAGATTGGCAGATGTGCCTTTCGCTTATCAGAGGCACATAGTAGGGGTGCCGACTCGCGTCCACCGTCTGCTGAGACGATTGGTGCGAGTGGTGATGTGCTATCATGAGCACCACCGTGCTTAGACTCCAAGGCTTTATTTTCTGCATATTTTTTGAGAGACATGTGTCTCAGATGTACGGAGAACACAGACTCTATCCAGACATGTACATTCTATTTTTTGAACGCCTCAGTGCAACCACACATATATATATATATATATACATGGTGTTATGGTTTATTGTATCTTATGCTTCCTGTATTATGTTGATTTACATATTATGCAAATGTCTGTCCAATACATAGTTAGCTAATGCATCGGTTACTGCATTAAGTCTTCTTGGAATGTGATGATAAGTAATGTAACCAAAATCTCTTTCTAATAACTTAACACATAAATACAACCTTAAAATGCGATGATCTCTGATGGAATATCGTCCGTTGAGCTGGTGGACTACAAGTTGAGAATCTAAGTTTACAACCAATGCACGGATTCCGAGGTTGATTGCCTCGGCTAATAATTCAATTACAACACTATATTCAACCACATTGTTCGTTGTACAACCGAGACACACCCCTTGAATATCTACTAACTCACCATGAGGATCGTAGATCACCCATGCCGCAGATGACAGATTGTGAGTACTGCAGGAAGCACCATCAGCGAAACCAACGTAAGGCGATCCAGACATCTGTTCAAGAAGCAAAAGACACAATAAGCGGCAATCACGCCGACACACTAAGATAAAAACTAAATAAACACACTACTGAAAGCATACGCATGCACAAAAAAGAGAGAGAGTGCCTGGACTCAGGCATAATATTTCTTGAGATACAACCCATTTCGGGGCCTGTCCAGAGGATTGCCTTCGTAATCTATAAGCTCATAGGAACCTTTTTGTAAAACTCTTTTCACAATATAGGGCCCATGCCACATCAGCTCGTGTTTTCCTGCCCCTAGCTTATCGTTAGCTTGATGGTAGAGCAGTACTAGATCTCCCTCGATGAAAGAGTGGGGGTTAACAGTGTTATCGAAGTGAGTTTTCACTCGCTTACTTTGAGATTCAATAGCTAGGAGGCTAGACGACGTGTCTAATCAGTCTTCCAAGTAAGAAGCCGCTCTTCTACAGGAGTAAGTAACGGGGAGTAACTCGACGCTAATTCAGTGAAGAATCTCACACTCAATGGGAAGGGTCACCTCCCAGCCATATACAACGAAAAGGAATGAAACCAGTGGCATCCTTCACGGAGGTAACGAGCCACAAGCGGAAACAACATCAAATGCCAACTAGACTTGTCATGCCAACAGTTCTTTGAAACCATCGTGACCAAGACCTTGTTTCACGGCTTCCACTTGACCGTTTTGCTGAGGATAGTACGGAGTCAAACTATCATGCCTAAGACCTAGCTGGGGTTGTTAACTCGGCCATCATATGATTACGAAAATGTTTTCCGTGATCAGTGACAATGGCTTGTGGAACTCCGAACCGTGAAATAACATGGTTAAACAGAAACTGCGCCGCGGTGTGACCGTCTTCTGACAATGTAGGCATCGCCTCGGCCCATTTCGTAAAGTAATCTACAACAACGATGATGTATACATGCCCCCCAGCCGAGCGAGGGTTACAGGTCACATAATCGATGCCCCATTTGGAAAAGGGGCCGACGGTTACAACGGGGTGCAGCGGTGCAGGGGGTGCACGCATCTTCCATTGGTAAATCTAGCATTCATGACAGGAACGGATGGCAAGAATGCAATCCTTGAAAATGGAAGGCTAGAAGTAGCCAGCACGGAGGATTTTCTGTGCGGTGGCATATCCAGACATGTGACCGCCACAAGCACCGGAGTGGCAGTCATTTAGAACTCTCTCGGCTTCTTCGAGGGTTAAGCATCAGCGAAGAACCGAATCAACACCGAGACAGTACAGGCTATCCCCAAAGATGCGATATGGTTGGGCTTGGTGTCGAATCCGTCGACGAGCGTCTTTCGAGGTCTCAGGACAGAAAGAGGACATCTGCAAGTAGACAATAATTTCCCCGTACCAAGGATCGAGGGTGCTGATAAGGAAAAGAGTTTCGTCTGGAATAGAATCCTCTATCTGAGAGGAAGTAGCGGCGGATGGCAAAGAACACAAAATTTCAGCGAAGACGAGTGATTTCTTGGACTTGGCAGCAGTAAATTCCAAGTCAAACTCTTGGAGGATGACGATCCACTTTGAGTATTTGCCCCCCAGCAATTGTCGTGAGAGAATGTAAGTCATGGGGTTGCAATCGGAGATCACCGTCGTAGTATGCAACAAAATATAGTGACGGAATCGTTGAACCACACAAACAGCGTCGAGGCCTAACTTCTCGACATATGCATATCGAGTCTTCATATCTAGAAAGTTGCGACTAAGGTACTAAATGACATGTTCGATGCCATCGTCATCGTCTTGTACCAAAACCATACCGATGGTGGTGTCAGCAGCGGCCAAATATAGTGTATAGTCACGATGATAATTTGGAGGCCGCAACAAAGGGGCAGAAACTAGGAGAGTTTTGAGACGAGAAAAAGACTCCTCGGCTATGGCATCCCATCGAAATGGGGTGTCACGCTTCAGCAACCGGGTGAAACCCTTTGCCACTTCGGCATATTTTGGGATGAATCGTCTTAGAAAATTAGCTTTTCCCTGCAAGCTCTGCAATTGTCGCAAAGTAGCAGGGGGAGTAAGATTCACAATTGCCTCGACTTTAAGGGGATCCAAGCGGATGCCCTCTCGGGAGACGATAAACCCGAGAAGTCGACCAGATTTGACGCAGAAGACACATTTATGCGGGTTTAGTTGGATATTATAGTGTCGACAGCGAAGAAAAATCTTGCGAAGATGCGATGGGTGGTCCGCGTGCTTAGCTGAATGAGCGGGGAGGTCATCCAGATAAGGTTGTACGATGTGCCGGATATCGTGGAAGGCATAAGGCATCGCACGCTGGAAGGTAGCACCGGCATTCTTAAGACCGAAGGGGAGATTTTTGTAAGCAAAAGTGCCCCACAGACAGATAAAGGCCATCTTGTGTTGATCAGTGGGGGCGATATTAATCTGGTTGTAACCAGAGAAGCCGTCCATAAACGAATATATTTCGCTGCCCGCACACTCGTCAATGAGTTGGTCAATGAACGGTGTGGGGTAGTTGTCTTTTGGGCAAGCTCGATTAATGTCGCAATAATCGACACAGACGCAAATTGTACCCTATTTTTTATCTACAGGGACAATATTTGAGACCTAATCTGTCAGTGGGATAGGATAAATGAATCCAGATATAAGAAGTTTTTCAACTTTTGCTTTGATAGTTGCCGCCTTACGGGGGTGCATGGGACGCAAACGCTGACGAACAGGTTTGGCCCCGGGATACGTAGGTATCTCGGGCACTACAATGGATGTATCAATACCGGGCATTTCTTCGTAGGACCATGCAAAAACATCACGAAATTCGTGGAAAAGTGCAATGTATATCTGAATCTCCTCAGGAGTGCAAGTGACTCCTATATAAATGTTCTCGACAATCCCTGGCTTAACAGAGATGTCAATGGATTGCGTCTGCGTGATGTTCCCTAAATTCCCTTCAGACGATGTATGATAAATCTGGATGGGCATCTGAAGAGGCTGGAAAGGGAGACATGGAGCAAACCACTCAAGACAAAGCAGTGTTTCCCGGAGGGTAGGGAGAAAGGAGGAACGGTGGTGAAGGGGGGACCACAGACGTTCTTCCAGAGACATAGTCTCTATACTGGCCTCGTCATAAGGAAATATTTCCTTTAATGGATCTGAGGAGGTGTATTCTCCAAACCAGGGGGGAAAATCATCTGAGTCAAGAGCCCCACTTGAAGCAGTGGGTTGAGCATGAGGGTCAGATGCAGCAACAATTTCGATGTAGTTGAGTTTGACTGGACTCATCGGCATCTCCTCACCCCACGATTCTATCTGGTCGATGGGGGGAAGGGCCCAAGGATCATAACGAACCGAGATCATGGAGATAGAGGCGAGGTTGGGAGGTGGGAGGGAGAAAACACCCATGAGGGCGGGTTCTTTGAAGAGCCCAACTCCCACAATCTCAAAAGGAACGGAGGTATGTTCAACGAACGGTACATTTCCCTCAGAAGAGGAAGCGAAGAAGGAGAGCTGGTCAACCGTGACAATTTTCCCCTGATGAGGGAAACGAATGACACGGAAGAGGGATGAAGCCACGGCACGCATGGCATACGTCCAACTCCAGCCCAGAAGGAGGTTATATGTGAGATTCACATCAACGACCTCAACTTCTACTTCCATGGTTTTCCCTTCTAAGGTGATTGGTAATCATTGAAGAATACCATAAGGACGAGATTCTCTCCCATCGAAAGCTTCCAAATTCGTCGGAGACTGGCTCAGAGTCGGGGACCCGATCGCTTTCCAACAAGCAATAGACATAATGCAAGTTGATGTGCCTTCATCGATAACTGTACAATGGATCGTTTTGGAATTGATGACGACTTGAATGAGAAAAGCGATCTGATGAGGTAGTCGAGGAACATGGCTCTCGAGGTCAAAGGTAATTAGATCCGAATCCGTCGGGTCGATGCCACCGATGGCCGATAGCAGGGACTTCCTCTGGGGGGGGTAGCTCTGGAGAACCTCTAAGGCAGACATAGCCGACGGACCCTACGCTAAGTCCTCTATGATGCTATAGTGCTGGGTAGCACGAGCATTCGGATTGTAAGAAGATCTTCTGAGTACCCCTTTAGGAGGGGGTCGGATTGTCGTCTCAGTACTCGGTCTCTCGATATGGAGGGGACCAGAGCTGGACGAAGGAGCGCTTGAGGGAACATCTGGCTCCTTCCTGGTGGACGACGGATACTCCTTCGCTCAAGTTGTTACATGAACGAGAATAGATCCAGCCATGAAGACCTGGGAACCGAAGGGAGAAGAAGATGGATCAGCCACCATTTGAGTTTGCTGAGAGGGAAAAGGCTCTTTAAGAACCGCAGGAACCCCAGGAGCACCCTTTAACAAACGACTAACTTCGGACCGCCTTGGGCAGTCTTTAGTGTAGTGATCCTCCTCACAGGTGAGGCAAGGATACTTGGGTTTGCGCTTAGCTCCTTCCTCGGCTGGAGGTTTGGAGGATTCCTGTTTAGGTTGCTCGGATTTATTTTTTCCTTTTCCCTTTTTCTTTCCTTTCGAGGCTTTGCTCGCCATGGTGGACTGGACGGTGTTGACCTCGGAAGTGTTACCAGAATTCGAACCACCCTGAGAAGTGTTTTCGTTAGATGCACTTGACTTTTGCTTCCCAGGGTTTGACGATGATTTTTTAGAGGCCGGGTTCACAGAGCCTATGACTCCATCGACAGATGGCTTCGGCGGAGCCTTGGGTGTACCGGGCCTTGGGGCGTCTGGAAAATACTCATACAAGGTACCAGACTGAGAGTAAACTAAGTCCAGGTACTGAGCGCGCGCGATTGCTTGCTCTTCAATCACACAGGCTCCCATAGCAATGTCCCGTGCAATCTTAGGGACAAAGGAAGTCGTGAACCAGTCAGTGAGGAGTTGATCAGGAATCCAAAACTTGATCAACCTGCGACGCCTTCTCCATTCATGTATATGATCAGAGATATGCGTAGTTGTATCTTGCTTAAGAGACGTAAGGAGGTGAGTCCCTGTCTCGTACTGAATGGGTAACTGAAAGTGAGTAAGGAATGCCATGGCCAATGAATTGAAATCTTGAAATGATGCGTGGGTCAATTCAATATACCATTTAGCGGTAGAACCAGTGAGAGTCCTCTGAAAGAGGCGAAGTCGAATCGAGTCATCGAGCCATGAATTAGACGAACACCATAAGTGATATGTCATCACATGAGCTTGAGGGTCCTCTCCTGCTTTTCTGTCGAATTTGGGACAATCACTAGGTATCTTAGTTGGAACTGGTGGCCATTGTGGATTATGTAAAATGGGATCATTTGTTAACTTCGACACATCGGGCAGTTCCAACGTTGATAGAAATGGTAGCTGCGGGTTAAAGGACCTTTGTCCCAGATATGAGGTAGAGCCAGAATTCCATCCAGTGCCTGTTTGCCCCCACTGGCCTTGCCCTGATGGACCAGGTCCAAAAGGACCTTGTCCAGAAGGATTTTGTCCATAAGGGTTGTTTCAAGAACCGGGTTGTTGATACTGGTTTTGCCCCCCAGCGCCCCATTGGTTACCATACTGACCAGCAGGTTGTTGATAATTTTGATAAGGGTTGCCCTGCGGCTGCTGGTAATTTTGATACGGGGTCATTTGATTTTGCCCCTGGGGTTGCTAGTATCCATAGTGAGCCTGGGAACCAGGCAGCATTTGATGAGCAGATTGGGATTGATACCCACCTGAATATGGGGGCTGGGATTGGTACCCACCCAAATAAGGAGGCTGGGATTGATACCCGCCTGAATAAGGAGGCTGGGATTGATACCCGCCTGAATAAGGAGGCTGGGATTGATACCCGCCTGAATAAGGAGGCTTGGATTGGTACCCACCTGAATAAGGAGGCTGGGATTGGTACCCACCTGAATAAGGAGGCCGGGATTGGTACTCGCCTGAATGTTGGGCCATCTGGCCGGAAGGTTGTCTTGGTCGGATCTGAGACAACCCCTTTCGTCCAGAAGGTCGAGCCTGCTGAGCGAGGGGCTGCCCTTGCACAACCGAAGATTTTCCTTGTAGACCAGATGGTTGCTGAGCGGTAGGCTGGCCTTGCTGTGCGTAAGGCTGGCCCCCTTGCCCAGAAGGGTAGCCTTGCTGGTTTCCGGGTTGACCATGCTGACCGTAAGGTTGTCCCGGGTTCCCATAGGGTTGCCCCGAAGGGTAGCCCTATTGAGTCCCGGGTTGTCCTTGCTGAGCATTGGGTTGTCCCAGGTTTCCAGAAGGTTGCCCAAGATACGTGAAAGACGGACCACTAGAGGCTAAAGGTTGTCCCTGATAGGGTTGTCCTTGCGGGCCTCCTTGTTGACCTGGGTAATTTTGGCCATAATACTGCTGCCCATGATTAGGCTGCGAGTAAGATGGTTGACCTTGGTAGGGTGGTCCTTGAGATGGTTGTCCTTGACCCGGATGGTACTGGCCACCGCCATATCCGGCAGTACCCCAAGCCACGTTCAATGGAACTGAAGCCTCAACATAGGGCTCTTCAGGCAAGGAGGTATACAAATAATGATTGTCAGGATCATAATAGGGGCCTTGCCCACCTGGGTTCTGGACATTATGCAAGTGCTGGGAATATGCCTCCTCTGTCGTCATAGCATCAGAAGGAGGAGGGGCACCACTTGCAGGGTGGACAACTCTAGCAGTATGTGTCGATTTACCACTTTGTACTGGACCTCGAGATGGGCCTGTAGCAGAAGTGACAGCAGAAGATGTTGTAACGGCACTAACAACTGGAGTCGATGATGCGACACAAATGGTTGGATTGGTTGGGACTGCTGTAACAGCAGTATGGTGAACTTGGGAAACAAACGGTCCTGTGGTAGGGACGATGTTTTGATGCCACATAGAAGAGGAAGACGCAGAGTTCATATCATCCCTCAGAGATCTATAGCGCGCCGGCACCGTGATACGGAGAGGTGTAACGATGTAGGGCGTCGAGATGACTGGGGATGTAGCCGAAATGGGAGTATCAATACTCGACATAACAGGCGTCCCACTCGACACAGGGGATGTATCCTCCATATCGGAAGAGGCCATCGGAGATGCAACACCAACAGGAGTAGTGGGAAAATCCTCTTCAGAGGGTTCCCAAATAGGGTTCCAAAACAAGTCGTAAAGCTCGTCCTCTGGAGCTCGAGAGTTCAACGGTTAGACACTTAGAACAATAGGAAGAGCGTCACAAGCCGGTGTCTCAGGGGCAACAGAAGATGGAGACCCTTGGTCAATTGGGACAGGAGACGGGATCGATGGATCCGCCAGGATGATCAAACAAAGACCCTAAGCAAACTAACGATAAGAGACCCTACTCAAAACTAAATGCAAACAAGATCTACCAAGGTGAATGTTATCGTGGCCGAATAAAGTTTTATGACATTAGGACACAACTTGACCTTTTCATGTTTTAAGAGTCGAGAAAAGGACAAAAGATGACTCTAGTCGCCTTCGAATGTTTAAAGAGCCCGAAGTGACAAATTCTCAATAGAGCCTTTTCTTTTACAAAGTCCGAAAAGGATCAAAACGTGACTGCTCTGGAGAAACTAGGCAAGGGGTTTACCAGACAATCTGTAAAACCGCTTATACACCTTGGCAATCGTATGAAGATCAAGGACTTTCCGTACTGCAGTCAATCTTCTTGAATGCTATGTTCGGTGCGTTACGGCTTGTAAGGCGGAAGACACAGCTTCCTATGGATTAAGGATGCAAACCTAGTGGAGTCTCCCCACATATACGCGACGATACGTGGGAGCCCAAGTCCGTGTTAGACCACAATCGAACCACACCAGGAGGAATCACCCAACCTTAATGTGAGAACAAAAGTGACTAGGTTTAACGACGCCGGAGCATGTCTCTAGCCTAGACCTCTAGAATGTTTGCGTTATGTTCCAATGCGTTTTTAAGTTGATTCGGTTTATTTTATGGTTGATATTTAGTTAAGTTTCAATTTCAGGCCCTACCGTATGTGATCTTTCACAATTTCCTAGATGCAAGCTACATGCCAAAGAATGCCATTTCGTTCGATGAATACTAACTATGAGAAGGTTAAGAATTTCAATCAAACAAAATTAACGTAATCAATCAAACACCCTAATGCGGCTAATGGCGAATAAACAAAACTTTTCTTTCAACAATACAAATCAAAAAGTCTTATTCCATTCACTATTAAACGCAAAAGAGATTATTTGATTTTTTTTTTTTTTTCTAAAAGCACAATGCACTAGAATGAATTTTGAAAGATAATAACACTGAGCAAAAAGGCAAATTCACTCAATGAAGACACAATGAAATCCCAAGACACTAAAACAGTTCTCCAAATCGAAAGGAAAACAAAGGCTTTGTACGAGCTATGTGATCTAAGCTCAAACAAGGCTAGAATGAAATCCAAGCAAGCAAGAGAGAGTCACTCGGAAATCAATCAAAAACACTTCAACAATCACTGAACAGGTGTGAAAAGTAATCACAAGGTTAACTGGACAATCAAAGAACCCAAAACTCCCACGGGAGGCTCGACACACAGTCACTAGATGCCCTAGGGTTTGAGGTGTGAAATCGATGGAAAGAGGCAAACACCCGACGGACAGAGGTTGAGAACCAGTCAAACAGGGCTCAAACACACTTCTGCAACTGAAAAAGACGTGGCAAAATGCAAATCCAAGCTCAAAAAGTAGGCAAACAAGTGGACTAAAAAACTAAAAGGCCTGGCATGACTATCAGGCTGCAACTCGCGCTAAACAGGGATTGGCACGGGTTGTCAGTTAGCAACAAGGGCCACTAGCGCAACTGTGAAGGGAAAAACCGCGCTAACAAAGTTTGCCAATTTCAAAAGAAAAATACGCAGTCCAGGGCTTGGGTCACAATCTCTAAGCAAGTCAGGAAGCAAGGGGCAGCAAGAAATTCAATTCCAAAAGCTTATCTAAGCAAGCAAACAAGAGAAAACCAAAGAGGCAAGACAAACTCCAAATTGTTCAGTTCGTAAACCAAACTGGAGATCGACTGAAGCGGCTTTGATATACTTCACTACTACAAAGCAATAGTGTTTCGAAGGCTATCTGGCCGTGTTTCAGACTCCATCTAAGTTTACAAATTAAACAACAAGCTAAACTCCCCAGTGGAGTCGCCAAATTGTTGGAGAGGTAAATCCCCTCTACGGATAGAGGCGATCCCTACTAGCCCAGAACAGGTCTAGCAACAATCAAACAATGCTATCACACAAGTTCCTAATTGCAAATAAAAGATAGGTGACGAAGACCTACTTGAGATCCAACGCTTCCATTTGTAGAATAGATGTAGCCTACGTTCCTTTGCCTTCGCCGGTCACAATCCTCCACCATCCACGTGAATGGACACCTGCACACAAAGAGAACAACACAAACACAAGCGTGAAATCTAATATATGCAATTATACATCAGTCAGGAAGGATATAATTCAACATCGACCATTACAAGTACAACGAGAATGGAACCATAATGATAGTCATCTATTATTAATAATCAACAAAGGAGAATACAACCAGCGTCCTGACGTCAAGTCCTCCTTTGGATGAGTGCTCAGCTACACAAGTCTTGCAAAAGCTTGAAGGGGTGAGGGACAAGCTCTCTCTCTTTAGTGACAAAGTCTCCTTACTTAGGTAAAGCTTTATGGATACAAAGAAGGCTCTTGCAATTCCAATCTTTTGATATCTTCCTTTCAGCACAAGTATTGCCACTAGAGTCAAAACTAGCTTGCTCAAGCCATAGAGACAAGCTTTTATAGAGGAAAAGGAAGAGATAAGGTCAATCACAACAATAATGGATTTGGCTTCATCACTTGGAAACTTCCATGGAATGGTGGCAAACTACTTTCCATCCAAGGAGATTCGAAGCCAAACCATCCTCACTTAACTTGGAGTCAGTTAGTGAATGAGTTGGACAGAACCTTCGGAGGTTTGATTAGTTCAAAACTTTTCCCAAAATGGTTGGCGCGATTGCGACTTTGGGACAGAGCGCTAATGGCGCGCCCTTTCAATAAGATTTTCCCCATTGGCACGGGCATAACACAGGGGACTAGCGCTAATGTAAAAAGGGTTGTTTTTAAGGGCAAAGAGCAGGAGATGTCTTAAGGGCATATGAAGCTCATGTTTAGAGGTGAATAATGCAAGTGGTTTCAAGTCTTGTCACTTCTCACAAGTCCCGAAATGTGTTCTCCAAGGTGCAGGAGAGCGATAACAGGGACAGTGAAAAACGGTGACAAATTATTGTGTAACAATGCAACAAAGTATAGATAGCTTGTAGGAAGTCTTAACTACCTAACTACTACCAGACCAGACATTTCGTTTGCTGTTGGAATCCTCTCCAGGTTTATGGAAAAGCCTTGTGAGGGACATTGGTCTACTGCAAAAAGAGTTCTAAGGTACTTAAATGGAACTCAAGGCTTTGGAATCAAGTACACACAGGTGGACGACTTTAGCTTGATTGGATACTCTGATTCAGACTTCAATGGACACAAAGAAATGGGGTATCTACTTTAGGTTATGCTATGAGTCTTGGATCAGGAGCTATCTCTTGGAGATCACACAAACAATCAATTCCAACATATTCCACAACAAAAGTAGAATATGTGGCAGCAGCTAAGGCAACAAAAGAAATTGTGTGGCTCAGGAAAATTCTTGAATATTTGCAGGTAAAACAAGTACAATCGACTCCACTCATGATTGACAATACCTTAGCAATAAAGTTGGCCAAGAACCCAAAGTTTCATGATCGAAAGAAGCACATCAATACTAAATATCATCTGATTCGACATCATGTTGAGGCCAAAACAATCCATCTCTCCCATTGTTCACTAATGAGAAAATTGTAGACTTCTTCACCAAAGCGCTTGGAAGAGAAAAGCTTGAAAGATTCAGAACCTTGCTTGGACTCACCAACATCCCTTCAAATTAAGGGGGGGAACGTTGACACCTAATCATCAGGATTGGGTGAATAATTGTAACTGATGTAAATAAATAATGGAAAATATGAAGATTCTCTGGGAGATGAAATGAACAGTCTCTCCCTCATCTATATAATAAAGACAAACCTGAATAAATATAACAAATTTATCTTGAAGAGTTACTGCCTGGTCTAACAAAGATCTGTCTACCAAGTGGGTCTCCCCAATACGAAGTCCCATTTAGACCAAACACCATTTGGAGTAGGAGCCCCATCCAGATTATCAACCCCACCACCATAACACTAAAGTTTTCCTTGGCTGCAATGAATAACATAAGAGAGTATGCACATAACCTTTGAAATCATCAAGTAAGTTGACATTGTGAAACACCAATTCCATTTTGTAAAAGCAGGCTTTCACGAGAGGGGAGTAAAGAGTGAGCCTCTAGAAGGAAAGTAATATTACTATAATAAGCACATGAGAGCAAGGAAATATTTGTTAATTATCTAGCGAAGTAGTTTACATAGACGGCATGACCATTAAAGAAAATATAACATACATTCAATAAGATATGCACCGAAGCCAATGAAGGAGTTCAATTTATTTAGTATATATGAACATAACATATATTGCAAACATCTAAATACGATATTCACGATACATGCATGAAATTGTGTTGGCTCAACAATATTCTGATTATTCAGTGAAAGATCCAAGTACACAGTTACAATAGTGAAACACTAGCTCCAATAGTGGAACATTATGTCACTTCTTGCTTCTCCAAAAGAACAATTTTCTCTCCAATGCAAAAATAGAGAAGCCAAGGCTAGCTCTCCAAAGTCTAAGCCTCCAAAAATCCCTTTAACTGAGCTATGAGGTTTCTTTTATAGCAAGAGGAATGACCTTTAATATGTCTTTTGAATCTTTAGTTAGCCTTGTGACTCTTGGACTCCTAAGTGACCTTTGAACTTATATTGACTCTTTGGTCCACATGTGACTCTTGGTCTTCCACACATTTACAGTTTGTCATTTTTTTGAAAATACATGATTACATTCCACATCATGTGGGAGCATATATGGATGACATTTTGAGAGGCCATGAATTGGCCACTATGACATAAGACTTCATTGTTATGTATCCATGCCAAGTGTATCTCCCTGCTGCTATGTCTTGCATTCATGATGATAGATATGATTTGTACTTCATCTTCACCCTCCAAAGGGTCTTGGATCAATGTTGGAACCTTTTGAGTCATCATGAAATGCCATCATTCTGTCATGATCTAGGATCTCTTCATGTCCCCATGACAATTCTTCTTTGCAAGTGGCTCTTTGTTTCTTATCCTTGAGGTCTTCATTGAGCATTACCTTTCTATGTTGAGGTGGTACACCTGCCAATGAATTTCACCCATGAAAAGGCAAGATAAGTATAGAAATCCTTTATTCTACCCCTACTTTTCTCATGGAAGAAACAAATTGTGATGGGCTTGTGTAAGGGATGAAAGAGAGAATCTTGTTGGGAATTGAGAAGTGGCTAAGAGAATACACCACTACTCATTGAAAATGTGCAATGCGCTACAAGGAGAGGATCTTGAGGGTCCAATGCAATGAGCAAGTGCAAGAGACAAGGTTGATGAGCTTGTTGACTAAAACTGCACAATGTGTGGGGCTCAAGGGAGAGGAAGGAATTTATAGCACAATTTAGCTTCAAAGTGACTATGGGAATGCCTCATTGTGCACTAGAACTATGCAATGCAGATGGAAAGTAGGACAAGTTGAATATGCAATGAGGGGTTCCAGTCAGCACAGGAGACACGACTAGGCACTGCAACTACACAATGCGCAGTGCTTGAGAGGTAAGCTCCTATGCTTGCATAGTTGAGGGTTGTAGTGGGTTAGACATGGACTGACTATCCACTAGAATTGTACAATGTTTATTGGGAGGCTCACTAGAAGAGAGGATTGTGAAATTGGCTTATGTAAGTAGTAGAAAGTCAAGTCACTTTTCTAGGAAGGTTCTCATTACACTGTGAAGGAAAGGGAGCCTATGTGTTGCACAATTTTTCATTGCAAGGGGATGGAGAAGGCCCTGCTATCCACTAGAAATTCTTCATGTGCTATATTACAAGGGAGGAATGATCAATTTCTTAGTGCAGTAAGTGATAATAAGAAACAAGAGTTAGTGACCATGATTTGAAGGTTCTCAATGTTCAATGATAGGATATGAATTTGAGAAAGACTCAGTGGATAAGTCTGGAAGGGAGGTATTTCATCAATGAGGGTTGTGGATAAGTAATGCTCATCACCTAGAGAGAGATTAATGATTTCATAACTTGCACCTAACAAGAGGACCAAGAAGAGCTCCATAATGGATAAGTGTGGGACTAATAGGGTAGTATAGGAAAAAAACATCCTGACAAGACTCAACCACAAATCACACACATGAATTCCATCAATACAAACTAATGGAATATATAGGCCTCACAATAAATGATCCAACCTTTAAATGACAATGAAGCGACACTTATTTTTAAGTGTGACAATTGAAACATAACATTGCGACACTTAAAACACAAGTTGTGACAAAAGTGTTAATTGTGACCAAAAAGTGCTCTAAGTTGAAGGAATGTGTCTAGTGCATATTCATATGATATATAAGACCATATAATGTGGAAGAGTGTGTTAGAGCTACCTCTAGTGGTTCACCAAGATGTGACACATACAAGAGCGGAAATAGTTAAGGGTGACACTTGTGGCAGTAAGAAAAAAAGAAAACGACACTTACAAAAGTTAAAGAAAGTGAAAGTGACACATGCCAAAGCAAATATAAAGTGAAAATGACACCTGTTAAAGTGAAGGAAAGAAAAAACAATAGCCATGAAAGTGAAAGTGACACTTAGAATTCAAGAAGATTTAAACACTTTGTAAAACATCAACCGACCATGAAGTGACCATAGAACGTCAGATGATGAGATCCTCAATAGGCTCCAAAATTCAACTGTAAGCAAAATTTTGGAGGGTGTTTGACGTAGTGTCAACACAATGTTTCTTGTAATTCCCTTCTTTTCCACATTTCCAACATACCTTTACAATTTTTCATGGAGATTTATATCTTACTTTGGATTTAGATCTACCACTTCAAGACTTATTTTGCTTTCTATCCTCAGAGCATCCTATCACAGACAAGACATTTATGTTCTGGTTTTCCATTTTTTTTTGCCTCTTCTCTTTCAATAACAAAGATGAGACTATATATTCGAAACTAAATTAGATGCATTACTACATATGGAAACAACCAAACTATACCATGGGTCTAGTAAAGAACACAATAAAATGATACACTTTTCTTTGTAGGAAATCTTAATATCAATAAATAATTGATGACTTACCATAGTATTGAAGGCATTTAGATGTTGGTCATCGAGTCTCCATCCTTCATCCTTAGGCTATACAACTTTTTCTATAGGAACAATTTGTTCACTAGGGGCCTAAATTGATGCAAAATCCTTGAATTATTCCATGATGGCTTCATTGTATCTTCTCCCAAAACATATTATAATGCTGAATTTGAAAGAAATAATCACATTGTGCTATTTTTCTTTTGATCTAACTTGGTCCTATTTTCTATTGGCATCCCTGTTGGTGTAAAACCCATCCATAATGATCCATTGATCTTTGTCCACCAATAAATATTATGTTTTGAACTTTCATAAAGCAAAACTTTTCACATTGAATTTCTTAATTTTTTTATCTTTGAACTACTTGTCATTTCCTTTCACCACAAGAATCAATTCCGCAAATGTCCCACTATAACAAGGTCTACCACAATATTGAGCAAAAACCTTAGCCACAAAGGTGTCCCCTTGAACCCAAAATTGTTCTAATACCATATGCAAGTTTTAACCTTGTATAGCTAATTATTGCAAATAGATTCTTAATAAAATAAAAAAGATGCAATGACAAACACATAAATTAACATAGAGATTTTAGCTTGAAAATCAAACTGGAAAAACCAAAAATATTTTTCAGTATATTCATCTTTATAGCGTGACAATAGATATATATATATAGAAATCCATTCACCTTGTATTAGAATACAATTCGTGTTCCTTTGCTGAAACTATAAAACCAATGGCTAAATCATCACATGCAACAAAATTGCTAAATGTGAAAACTATGTGCCAAAAGCTATCAAAATGGATGCAAAACCCCATTATGACCCACCCTAATAGGCATGATGCATGTACAATGAGTGAGAGTAGACATGTGAAAAATATAACGCATACCTAACATTATCATCATTTAGAGACCATCAACCCAAGAACCACTCTTTAGATGATATGAGAGAGTCACAAAAACTCATATACCCATGTTATAAATTTAAACCCCTTTATTGCAAAATATAACTTCTTACAACCTCTTCTAACCATAGGGTAGCAGTGCTTATCCATATAATAACACTCCATCCCAAAAAAAATTGAATATTATTTGTTTACTAAAATTTTAATTTTTTTTAATCAATAAATTTTAATTATAATTAAAAGCCTCACTTAGAGGTTTAATATACTTGAACCCTTGCTAAATGTGTTAATTTATCACATAAAATATATGAGAAATTTTTTCTTCACATTAATTATATTGTAAAATATTATTTTATATGTTTTTTAAAATCATATATTATCGTGTTTAAGCTAATGATTAAAATAATTTTGTTGATTTGAGGCTTCTGCGATCTATATTCTATGTAGTGTTGTCTTCCGAAGTCATCGCATTTAAGTTTTGTTGTAATCGATGTTTCGAACCAACCTCTGTGGTTCATCATTAAGAATTAGATCCATGAGTGAATTTGTCAGAACTCCATAAGTTTTAATAGGTACAACTAGGGTTGGGATGGGAGTGAATATTAGCCAACAATTTAGATATTATAATTTTGTTTAATAAATATTAATAAAAACTACCATAACTATTTTTTATTTTATAATTATAATAACATATATATTTATTATTTAAAATAATATATATAATATTAACCGATTAAAAAAAAAAAAAAAAAATTGAAAAGGTAACAACCTTTCACATTTATTTTTGTTATCATGACAACGAATCCACTGCTGGTTTTGTCTCCTCAATGTAGTGGCACATCAAATCAGTGTGTTTGAATTTAACCAAAGTTTGATTGTCAAATCAAGAAGTAGTAAAACGTCAACGGGACCGACGTGATCTGAAGTAAGCATAGTCTATTATTCATACGTATACATATATATAAATATTTATGTCAATTATATATATCTATATGAATATTTATGTCCATTTTTTAAAAAGCAGAGTTATGTAATTTGTAAAATTTAGGTGTTTTAATTTTTTTAAGAAGGTTGAATTCATTTATATATTTAAAAATATATTTTAAACAATAAAAATCAAGAAAATTGTAAAATGTTAAAAGCATTCGATGTGATGTGAAGTAAGCATAGTTTATTATTTATATATATGAATAATTATGTCGGTTTTTTAAAAGTTTAAGTTTGAGTTATGTAATTTGTAAAATTTAGGTGTTTCAAAAATTTTTTAGAAGGTTGAATTCATTTATATATTTAAAAACACATTTTAAACAATAAAAAATTAAGGCTTGTCTAAAATTTTATCATTTAATTTAAGAATTGAGTGGTTAAACTATAATTTTATAAATATTGATTTTCCATTGTTTAAAATGACTATTTCAATATATAAATGATTTTGTCTTGAAAAAACCCTTATTACATTGAGGTCATGCAATTTCAACAACTCATATTTATAATTTTAACAGTTTTTTTAATTTTCTAACTAAATTTTGAATAAAACTAATAAAAAATGTTATCACAAAAATTCAAAGAGTAAAATGCTTAACTATTTCTTGAGTATATTTGTTTATTCAAGATTTAAATTTATTTTATTAAATAAAGTATTTATATTGAGTCAAATGGTTAAGATGCATTTCCTCTTAAGGGGTGATATGTTTAAATCTAAAGTTTGAGGAACATGTTTGTCTTTATCAACTTTTATTTTTTAACCATAAATTGGGTGGAACTAGTACCGACAAGCCACAAGTCAATACTAGCAGTGACTTGTGATTTGGCGAGGGTTGAGATGTTTGCAAACACTAGGTCTCACTCCAGGGACACCTACTCCTCGACCCTTATCACAACAGGACAATATTAATTGATCAACATGTACAAACTCTACCCCCTTCTAGTGTTGAACTCGCAACCTCTTGTTAGGAAGCACTATTCTTAACCATTAGGCCCACTCAAGCTGTACTAACTAGGTGGAGCCAATACCGAGAACTTGTAAGCTAATACTAGCACTAACTTGTGACTTCGCAAGGGTCGGGACATCCACAAATACTAGATACCACTCTAAGGGGATGCCTATCCCTCAAGTCTCATCGTAATGGGCTAATGTTAATTTATCACCATGTACAAACTCTACCCCCATCTAGTTTTGAACCTATGACCTTTTACGAGGTAACACATGCTTATAGCCATTAGACTCACTCAAACTTTATCTTCATAAACTTTGATAATCAAATCAATTTGCAAAGGTGGGTCTCGTGTCCCATAAACAAAGGAGTCTAGGGAGGTCTCTTATCCCACAAACAAGGGGACCTAAGAAGATCTCTTGTCCCATAAACAAGTGGGTCTCATACACCAAGTTAGTGCATGGCTTAACTATGACCTTAAAATTAAACTAGCCTAGATCCTTTTATATATAATGAGAATACTTTTATATATAATGAAGTGAAATTTATATAATATAAATAATATTATTAAGAACCAACATAGATCCATCTTAACTAAGGATCCAAGTGATGAGGGAAGCAAAGTGATTAAAAATAATTAGAGGAAAGATAGTGCATGATTCTTTTAAGTTTTTCATTATGTATTTTTTTTACATGATTGATCTAAAACATTTACAACCAATTGAGTTTTTTTAATTTAAAATACTTTCTTAAACACAATACAATGGGATCAAAATTTAAAAAAGAGAATGGGCGAGGGAGAGAGACGGATGAAGATAGTGACAAAGTTGGAGAGAGGGAAGAAAGAGAAGGGAGGGAGGGAGGGAGGGAGAGAGAGAGAGGGAGGAAGGGAGATAAGAGAGGAGGGTAGAAAGAGAAGAAGAGGGGGAGAGGGAGGGACAAAAGACCAAAGACATAGAGAGATAGAGGTGGAGAGAGAGAGGAAGTGACAAGGGAGAGATGGAAAGAGAGAGAGAGTTATGGAGAGAGGAGAGGAGGGAAGAAAGAGAAGAGGAGAGGAGAGAGATATGGAGAGAAGGGGAATAGAGAGAGGGAGACATAAAGATGGAAGGGAGAGAGAGAAGGAGAGAGGGAGGTAGATAGTGACAGAATTGAAGGGAAGAGAGATAATGAGAGAGATGGGGGGGCGGAGGGGGGGGATAGAGTGGGGTGGGATAAAAAGGGAGAGAGAGGAAGGAATAGAGAGAGAGAAAGGAAGGGTGTGGTTTTTCCAGTGATGCACAAGCCAAATTTGTGAGGTTGAGGGAGCTAGTGTAGAGGGGTTATTTGCTTGGTCCAGTTTTGCAGTGATTTTTCCACGAATAGAGGATATTTTCCTTGGTTGATTTGAGGGCCAAGGATGTGTCATTTTGGAGAGCTATATTGCTCCTATTTGGGCCTGTACAGGAGTTTATTGGCATCTTCTACGCACTTGGTGAGACTCGGAGTCTGTAGAAGCATTGGAGTTGGGAATCACTTGGTGATTGGGAGGAGAAACTTGTTGGAGTTAAGAAGGACTTCATTGAGGGAGATTTGGGCACTTTGGCAGCAATTTGAATCATATAGCTTCTTTGGCAGACTAGTGAGAGAAACACACAGTTTTGGGGTCACGCGTGATTTGTGGATATAGCCCAACTCCTTTATGGGTTTTTGTGGGTTTGTTGAGACGAGGCTAGGATTAACTTTGCAAAACTTTTTGAGTGCTTTTGAGGGTAGATATCCTAGTTCCATCCAAAAACAAACAAAAGAAATTATTGGGGGAGGGTGCAGTTCACTTTGGGACCATTCCCACCACTTGGGTTCGTGAGATATTTTTGGGTTTTGTTGGGTATTTAGTGAGGATCTCACTCACAAAGTTTCAGCTCATTCCAGGCACTCTTTAGGGTAGATATTCCAGTTCCATTTAACAACCAACAAGAACATTTTCTAGGTAGGGGATAATTTTTATTGGTGAACCTCTGTGACACATGAGCATTGTACTCTCACTTGGGTTTTGCACAGCTTGCAGTAGAAAGCCTAGGTTCTATCTTTCTTATCATCTGATGTACTCACTTCTCCACATTAATAAAATGGCTTAGTTATTCGCCCTATTTCTTGTGTTTTATTGACTAGTGCATGTGTAGAAAAAACTATTTGCTAAAGCCTAGTTCATGTATCTATTATTTGTTGTAAATTTCAATTTGGAATATTACATTGGTATCAGAGCATGATCTTGGCCAACTGTGGGGAAGTTATCAAGATAATGATAGTATTGGGCATGCATGCACATTGATGGGAGAAAGCATGGACATCCCAATGACGGAAGAAACGTGGAGTACACAAAGGATCCAGGAAGAAATCCACAAAAATAATGAGAAAACAATAGAATTAAAAATAATGTGGGCCTAGTTTTGTAGCAGTAAAGGAATAAACATGGACCATTTTCGTCCTTATGAAAAATACACCAGATATATGCAGGCCATGGGCGTGAATCCATTTACACCATGTGGGGAAAGTTGACAAAATTAGGATACCAAACCTCCTCAAAAGGAGTGGACAAGATAGGGGTAGTTAGAGGGTGAGACCAAGAGACGCTTCTATTGGTGGAGACCTGGATTTAGATATCAAGATCCTAAAGAGGATGTTGATCATGAGGCTGGGGGTATACATGAGTGTGAGGAGCATGTCAATACCTAGTGTGACATAAGATTCACCCTTGTTGGAGATCCCTTTGCTAGCTTCGGTTGACACCCTAGTGGAGAGAGTAGAGCATACCCTCAGAGGGCCATTTTTTAATGAGGTGTTGTCCATTGTTGAGGGATCCATTAATGACTTGTCTAGAGCCGTGTCTGAGTTTTCAAGTGATAGTAGACCACAATAGATTGGTGAGGTTCCCAAAGACATGTCCATTGATGAAGTGCTGACAGACACAATGTTATCCAGAGCTGTGAAAAAGTTTCCAGATAAAAACCACCTACAACAACATGGAAAACACATAGAGGGACATGACCTAGTCATGGAGGGGTAGTTTGTGACTAGTCATGTTGAGCCCATATTGGAGGCAGATGAGTAGTCATCTTTTGGGCCATCCACGAATTTAGAGAATACATATGCATAAACCATTAGTAGAGATGTAGTGCCTCCATATAATAACTCTCTTCATACCTATATAGATGGGTTTGCAGCATTGCTAGGCTACCTCTGCACGGTGGAGAGAGAGTTGCATAATTAACCCGATAGATTTTATGTGTAGAATAGATTAGTGGAACTAAGTGACATGAGTTTCATAGGGGGAAACATTCACAGGATGGGGGGCTAGTTCCCTGTATAGGAGTTCATGCTTTTGTTCCTTCCTTTGGGGTTGGATCGCGAGAGATTCTGAGTTGCTACCCGGTGGAGTGGGTTAGGAATATGGAGTTGATCATAGACTAGAGTGAGGGTCAACATGTGTGTTCAGGCATCAGGAATACTAGAGGCCCAAGTTGGTATTGGGATCCTTGTGGGACTACATACCATTAACCAGATACACAGATTGACTATGACATTGGTGACATAGTTGACCCAACAGTAGAGCACACACATTCTCTAGGGATTTTCAGTTAGCACTAGTGGCCAGTCAATTTGTGATAGGGATCCATGGGTCATCTTGGTATGTTGGTTGTGCACGGGGTCACAGGATGATTTGCATACTCTGGCAGGAGATTTTCAGAGGAGGTGGCATTAGTAGTCCACTAAACAATCCCTTCTATGGGGATAAGGATTATCCATAGTTATGTGGGGCACCAAGGACACAAAGTAGTAGAGAAGTGGTAGCATTGCTACTGGTACATAAAGATATTCACCTCTTGGGCCCATCAAGGAGGATTTGCAGGGAAAATCCATGCATCATAGTGATCCAAGATATTTTTCTTATAGATGCATAAGAATTACATATAACATATCTTATTAACCATGGAACTTAAAAGAACATAAAATGAAGTGGAAATAACAAGATAAACATGAATCCATGACACAATGATTTGATTACAGAGTTCATCCAATTTGGACTACGTCTCCAGGCCCTGCTCAATAGTGGGGAGGCCTTCATTCATTAAGTGGCATAAAAAGAGATGAAAGAACAAGCAATGTTCAGTTACAATCCTTATACCTCCAAGATGGAAGATGAACGAAGAATGGAGAGCTCAGCTTCAGAAACAGATAGTACCACCAAAATCCTAGTGAAAAATTGTGCAAAACTGCCTATCCTAACACCCAATTCATATTTTCAGGCTTTTTGCACCTTCTCGGAACCTCCCTGTTGTTCAAGGCAAGGTTCTGACCCCCTGCTGCCAGGTCGGGTTACTGCTACATATAATTCTAAACTATCGGCCATTCTCCTCTCCCCTTTTTCTTGTGTTGTTAGTCCAATATATATACATGGTGGCTAACCCCTCAATTCCCGAGAAGTTCCAAACTGATGACAAAATTTAGCAAGTGGGCATTTCCAATAGAGATTCCCAGGGCCACAAATAGTATGCAGGTAACAAAACCTATTTAAACATAGGAAAACCTATTTAACAATGTTTCCACATGAATCAGCGTATTCCTGATAGTTTATCAATGTTGATAACCCATCGGCGTAGAGACCGTAAATCACAATCAACATTTTCTACTAGCGTACAAACCCCAACATTTACAATAGGTTCCCTACGATAACAACGTACCTAATGGCTTATTAAACACAATTCATAATATATCGGGCCTCATCACAAATCGCAATCGGCGTAGAACTGGGGTTGGCACTCCATACTACTGCTCCCCTTTTGCGAACTTCGATTGCAATATATTGTATCGCAACTAGACTCTTCTAAGAACCAATTTTTAAACACTTGATCCCCTCTTATCCATGATATGCAATATCGCAATCACAACCGGGATCCTGTCAGGGGCCGCTTCATAAACACTTTATCGCATCGCAACTTTTCTTGCTCAAGGCCGATTTGAAACCACTGACCTATGCCTTCTGTAGTAAGAAAAATGTGGGACCAATGGTGGCCTGCCACTTGGCGCTTACCCATTCGCTAAAGTTTTGCTATGTCATCTCCTCATGCCACCTATCCAAGTCAAACATAAAATTTTACTTTTCCTAACTTCTTCATACGATCTCAGATTTGAGTGGCGTTTGCACCATTGGAATGAGGATGACGAGCACTTCGATCTAATGCTAAGTTTATAGAGTTTCTGCCACTTCGGTTTTTGAGCCTTCTTACCATGCCACTAGTACTTTTTAGATATCCACTTGGATCAATCCTCCCCACTAAGAGTTTTCGAACCACCAAAAGCCTTTTCAGTCAATTGGAAAGTGAGGAAATTGATCCCTCACTTTCTCTTTCTCCATCCATCAAGCTTTACTTGAATGCATTCCTTTGAAGCAACTCGAATGTACTCCACATCTCCCTGTCATGAAGTTTTGGTTTTTTTATCAAGAATGATATCTTTAGGCAACTTGTCTAGATACTTTGGTGCAAAATTATCTACTGTAGGAATCTGTGCAACCTCCTCGGTATCCATAATCAATGGAGGTTCATAAAGCTTCAGGTTTTCAAAATTCACTACTGAGTATATTTGCATATAAGCGGGCAAGTCAAGACGGAAATCATTGTCTCCAATCTTTACCAATATGGTGAAGGGACCATATCAAATGGGTATCAATTTCTTCCCTTCTCGTTTCCTTCTATCCTTGTTTATGTGGAGCCATACCTTGTCCCCAACTTGAAATTGATGGTCAACTCGGTGCTTATCATGTCAAGCTTTATACTAAGCCTAACTCTTCTCCAACTGCTCATGTACTACTTGATGAATCACCTATATCCACTGAATAAACTTCTGTGTTTTCTCCCTATCATCTCATCCATTTCCATCTTCATCTTTTCCAAAGACCATGTCTAAGGGATCCCTTGGTAAGTAACCAAAACATGTATCAAATGGTGAGCTCCATGTGGATGAATGTGCTACTCAATTGTATGCATGTTGCATATAAGGAATTTTGTTCATCCCACAAATTGGCATGTTTTCCACAATAGCCTCATAACAAGTGTACCATGGCGCGATTGACGACCTCTATCTACCCATCGGTCTGTAGATGAAATGTCGTACTTCTTTTCAACTTAGTGTCCATCATTCTCCACAAGTTGGTCTAGAACTCTCCAAGAAAGCGAGAGTCTCGATTTGACACAATAGATGTGGGCAACCTAAAATGGACCCAAACATGCTGAAAGAAAAGATAAGCAGTATGCTCAGTAGTGACCTGCTTTTTACAATGACATACAAATAGTCATGACCCTTCCTAGACATAGGCAAACCACCTACAAAATCCATGGACACACTTTCACATGGTCGACTTGGAATAGGGAGTGGTGTGTAGAACCCAAGTTTTCTATTACAGGGCTTTGAAACATAACACAACACACAGCGCTTTACAAAGCGAGACACAATGTTTTTCATATGAAGCCAAAAAAAACCTTTGTAAATGACATAAAAAAAATTCAACCCCAAAATGCCCAGACACAAGAGAGGTATGAGCCTCTCGAATTACATGTACCCTTTCATCAATGGGTATGCACAGTTTTCCAAGGTGATATAATAGTTTTCCCTACAAATAATAATTGTCCACCTGTGATCCACGAGTCAATTTTGTATAAATCCCTTTAAAATCATTATCGTTAGTATATTGTTCAACATAACATTCTAATGATAAAGAAGCATTTTGCAAAACTACAGATGTAGAAATAGGAGGGTGAGAAAGCATATCTGCTACTTTGTTGCTGACACCCTTCTTGTATTTTATTACCAGATGAAATTGTTGTAGGAATCCCGTCCATATAAAATGACAGACTTGTTGAAGCTTGGTCTGTGACTGAAGCTACTACAAGGGCTGATGATCTGTATGGATGATGGTCTCCTTACCGATCAGGTAGTGTTTCCACTTCTTTACACTTTGGACCAAGGTGTACAACTCCTTGTTGTACGTGGGATAATTCACAACAACTTGGGAGAAACTCTTTGAATGGTAACATGCAGGCTTCCTTTATTACATCAATACAACACCCATGGAATATCTGTTGGCATCTGTTTCAATCTCAAAATTCTACTGAAGGTCTAGTAAGGCTAGCACTGGTGCTGTGTTTATCTTCTCCTTCAGTGTGTCGAAGGATTTCTACTATTTTCCTCCCCACTAAAAGGCCTACCTCACACTTGTCAATGCGTGTAAGGGGGATATGATAACATAAAAGTTCACAATGAACCTTCTCCAATATTTTACTGTTCCGAAAAAGATTCGGACCTCTGTAACATTTGTGGGCTCAGGCCACTTCATAATCACATCTACTTTAGAGGGATCTATTTTCAATTGCCCATTACTAACTATGTGACCTAAATAAACTAGAGATGTCTTCCCAAACTCACACTTTAACATCTTTACATACAGTTTTTCTTTTTTCAGAACATCAAGCACTTTATTCACATGACATACATGCTCATCCCATGTCCTACTATACACAAGAATATTGTCCAGATATACAAGCACAAAATTATCAGGAAAATGCCTAAACAGGTAATTCATTACCCTCATAACTGTGGTCGGAGCATTGCACAGCCTAAATTGTATCACCGTCCATTCGAACAACTCCTGTTTGGTTTTGAATACGGTCTTCCAAATGTCTTTTCTACAACTCTAACTTGGTGATATCCACTACGCAAATTCAATTTTGTAAAGTAGACAAAAATTTTCAACTGATCTAATAATTCATTAATGTGAGGGAGAGGGTATTGATTCTTCACCATAAATATGTTTAGCACCCTGTAGTCTACGCACATTCTCTATGTCTCATCTTTCTTTGGCACCAACACAATCGATGAGCGGCACAAAAAAGAACTTGGTCTGATGACCCCTTGATTTAGCAACTCCTGCACCTATTTCTTGATCTCTTCCATCTCGATAGAATCCATCTTGTACATGCCAATATTTAGTAAAGGAGCATCCTGTTGTAAATGGATCTCATGTTGGATTTCCTGTTTTGGGGGGAATCCTCTCGGTTCTTGAAACAATCCATCATAGTCATAAATAATTTCAAACAATTCTTTCTTATGATCAAGATCACAACCTTTGAAAGCATCAATCATCATGTCCTCTTTCACTCTCACTACCATGAGCATACACCCTTTACTGGAATTAACCAGTTGTTTAAAATTTCCTACACTGACAAGGCTAGCGCTAACTTCTGTATGATGAGCTCTAACTATATATTCTATCTCGTCCTTTGTGAGGTGGTATTTATTTTCATGCCGAAAGAAAACTACCTTTCTGTCATATAGATATGGACTTCCCAAGATAATTCCACAGATATCTAAAGGCAAAACATCTAACTCTACCCTCATCAACTAATTTGGAAGCAATAACAAATCTGCCCTACACTGCTTGGTTACTTGTAATTTTTCTTTATCTCTTAACCAACCAAGTAGGTATGGACTCAGATGAGGCTTAGTTTCGAGGCCTAACTTTCTCACTAAGGACTTTGAGATTAAATTTGCTTGGGAACTTGAATCGAACAAATTTTCCACCTTTGTGTGTTTTATAATAACTCCAATGTGGAATAATTCAATTCTCTTTCACTCATTACTTACAAGCTCATTCAAATAAATAGCACTTTCCATTGAATCAAAATTATTACTATCATAAGGAGTACCTTTTGCGCCCATGGTTTTGATCAATGTCTCAATGCCCGAATGTGATCTAAGGTCTTGCTATGTTGTTTCCACTGTCTTCTTCTTGCCCTTTCCATTGAATCTCTTTGGTCTCAGCTCTGGATGTAGCTTCCAAGAGTGGTCCTTATCATGACCTTCTCTCTTGCAATGCATGCAAGATTGTGTTTCTCCATCCACTTTCTTGGCTGCTACAGTCTTCTTAGCATTCCCCTTGCCTTTCTTTTGGAATTTTCCATGTTGAGGGTTGAATGATGTTTTCTTGGCTTGATCATCTCTATAATTCTCACCTCGACTTTCAAGATGAATTTCCTTTACGTTGGTCGCATCAATCGTAGTAGGCTCAAACAATAACAATGAGTGTCTTATGTAACTATGTAGCACACCAACATACTTAGTTATAGTCTCGAGCGAATCTAATGAGATCCCCAAATTCAATGCTTGTTTCCGAAATTCTTCAGTGGAGCTTTGCACATTTTGGTCTTTACCTTGACTTAGATATTGCCATTCCATTAGTGCCTTTTTTTATAGCCCAAAGGGTAAAATTGGTCTTTCAATGCAGAAATAAAACTGGACCAAGAGGAAAGAAGGTTACCTGACTTTTTGTTGCCCTTCTACAACTTGTTGTCCCACCAAACAAGAGCACTACCACTCATTTGAAGAGATGCTAACTGGACCTTTGCCTCATCTTCTTTGATATGTTGGATCCAAAAGTAAACCTCTATTTGTCTTATCCAATTATTAATTGTTTCTACACTACACTCTCCATTATACATGGGCAAGTCAAACTTTACATCTAGCTTGAAGAACAATTTCTTAGATGTATGTTTGGAATCATGATTAGAGTGATGAGAACTATCACTTGAATAAGGAGAGGGAGGAGGCTCTTCTCCACCACCTTCATGATTTTCTGATCTATTATCATTGACATCTTCCTTCTCCTTCCCGAGTGCCTTCTCATACTCTTAAAACATCCTATCCACTTTCTCTACCATATTGTAGAATACCTTGCAGAAATTTTGTTCCTCTTCCCAATGAGCTTCTTCATTTGCCATGTTTCTTCTTTGTTTTTCATGTCCTACTTCAGGATCAAAGGACTTAAGCATTCCTTCTCCCTTTCGCAACTTGTTTCGTGTTATCATATGATCATGCAATTCACATCGACAAAGACCTACTCTGATACCAAACTTGATCCAAGATGTTTTGCTTATAGGCGCATCATAATTACATATAACAAAGATTATTATCCATGGAACTTAAAATCACATAAAACGATGCGGAAATAACAAGATAAACATGAATCCATGACACAATGATTTGATTATGGAGCTCGTCCAATTTGGGCTACATTTCTGGGCCCTGTTCAATGTGGGGAGGCCTTCATTCATTAAGTGGCATAAAAAGAGATAAAAGTACAAGAAACATTCAATTACAATCCTTATACCTCCAAGTTGGAAGATGGACGAAGAATGGAGAGCCCAGCTTCATAAACAAACAGTACCACTGCAATTCTAGTGAAAAAACATGAAAAAAGGCCTATCTGAACACCCAATTCAGATAATCAAGCTTTTTGCACCTTCTCGGAACCTCCCTGATGCTCAAGGCAACGTTTTGGTGCCCTGCTGCTAGGTCGGGTTACTGCTACATGCAATTCTGAACTATCAGCTAGTCTCCTCTCCCCTTTTTCCTGTGTTGTTAATCCCATATATATACTTGGTGGCTAACCCCTCAATTCCCGGGCAATTCCAAACGGATGACAAACTTTAGCAGGCGGGCATTTCCAATAGAGATTCTTGGAGCCACAAATAGTATGTAGGTAACAAAATTTGTTTAAACATAGGAAAATCACTTTAACATTGTTTCCACATGAATTAGCGTATTCTTGACGGTTTTATCGGTGGTGATAACCCATTGACGTAGAGACCACAAACCGCAATCGACATTTTCGACCGGTGTATAGACCCCAGCCTTTACAACAGGTTCCCTATGATAACAACAGCCCTGACGGATTATTAAACATAATTCATAATATATCGGGCCTCATTGCAAATCACAATCAGCGTAGAACCGAGGTTGGCACTCCATACTACTGCTCCCCTTTTGCGAACTACGATTGCTATATATTACATTGCAATTGGACTCTTCTGGGGGCTGATTTGTAAACACTTGATCCCCTCTGATCCACGATATGCAATATCACGATCGCATCCGAGATCCTGCCAGGGGCCACTTCAGAAACACTTTTCCTTTTGCGATTGCAATATGAGATTATCGCATCACAAATTTTCTTGCATAGGGACAATTTGTAACCACTGACCTCTACCTTCTGCGATAAGCGAAATGTGGGACCAATTGAAACTTTCCACTTGGCACTTCCCCATTCGCTGAATTTTTTCCATGTCATCTCCTCTTGCCACCTATCCAAGCCAAACATAAACTTTGACTTTCTCTAGCTTCTTCATACGAGCTCATATTTGAGTCTCGTTCAGACCATTGGAATCAGGATGACGAACACTTCTATCCGATGCAAAGTTTATAGAGTTTCTACCACTTTGCGTTTTGAGCCTTCTTACCATGCCATTGGTACTTTTTAGAGATACAATTGGATCATATAAGGTATGGTGATGTGACGATGGATGTGGTGATGTCGGTAGGGTGCAAGTCAACATGTATTTTCTCAGCTTTAGGCCATGACATCCAATGGTGTGTAGGATCATTCAAATTTGAGCAATGGTTTGCAAGTGGGCATGGAGATGCATGGTGGTGTGCTATAGTGTGTTGGATTGTGCTATGGAGTAGGAGGAGTGGCTCACATTTCATTGAGTACACACCAAGAGTTTCAGGTACAATGACACAAGTAAGATGCGAGATGGTACAAGATGGTAGAATAATAGAAGGGGGTATCCATTGGTGTATAGGGATAAGTAGCATTGTACAGTGGCATGTTGAGGAGTACAGGGATACTCGGTGGTATGTAGGGGCATATGGTGCTGCACAGTGGGGTCTATGAGTGTTGCCTCCAAGGAGACTAATGGACAGGGACACTATTCATACCTTTAGGTGTAGTTCATCCAAGATTGATGAGGATGCATATGAGAGGCACTTGATAGTATCCATGGGGACTCATATGACTGTCCCTCTTTTACATTGCTTATAGGCAAAAATTATTTGGTTGTTGTCCTTTAACACTATGGGCACAAGCAATAGGGGACAGGGAGCTCACCTGATATATTTGGATGGGACTCAGCACACCATGGGAGAGACTTCTCATTAGTGGCATTGGGTCAGGGCATGAGTTGACAGGTACAGGTTTGGGGAGTGCATGGTTTTTTGTGGAGGTAGCATATGTTCCACACTTGAGTTCACACTTAAGGGTATGCATGACACATTTTGGGTGAGGAACTTTGAGGTCTCACGTGAGCACATATAGTAGGTGGTTTACCTTTCTTATGGGTGGATATTTAGTCTCCAAGAAGTATCAGGGTGTGTTTTTCACGAGACGAGATAACAAATCCCATGGTGTGGTATGGAAGGCGTAGGGAAGTTTTGAATGGGCTAGATTGATTCATGTTGTGTGGATTCCATACATTGATTACATGTAGGGAGAAGAGATGTGGGGAAAGTGGATTTTAGTAATTATCAAGACTACATCGCAACATATTTGGTTATGGGATCTAGGGATTTAGTTGGCTGACATACCACTCCATTTCGTGAGGAGTAGGACCATAAAAGAGGGTGATCTAGTTCACTTTGGGGTTAACACATGGGGGATCAATGAGAACTTTATTGTTTGGTGAGGTAGGCTTTTCTAGTTGAATCTTAGGATTGGGATTAGTAATGGATGGGTATATATTGACATCATAAGATACCTAGGTAGGATGAGCTTGTCCTTTGTCGATATTTCACCACCAGGTTTCAAGGGAGGAGGATATAGTGTGCACACAATGGAAAGCCTAATAGAGTTAGAGTGGCACAATGGAAACATGGTGGCACCCTTTTGAGACTAGCATGGAACATGAGCTTCATAGTACTAGACAACTCAATGACCTTTTTGGGATGAGTTGGCTACTACAAGGGGAGATAATTCAGATCTTCCATTGGGATTTTGTGACTTACTAATGGCATGGGAGACTTCATCAACATGGCGGGAAGGTTAGCAAGAGGATAGGGGGAGGCTCATGCGGAATAGAATTCATCCCTACATGGATTGGATTGTATCTTCAAGAGTTTACTCTTGGAGTGCATGAGGTGGACTACTCGGTAGGGTAGCTTCATGGGGAGTTGGACAAAGTCCTACATTATCATGATGCTTTACTTATTGATAGTATGTGGAGGGATTATGGTACCTATACCTGGGTGGACAATGAGTGGAGCAAGGAATTCTTCACATTGATTAGGATGAATTAGGATCTTAGTATTGAGGGATTCCTCAATGATAAGACAGTGAGGGATTGGGGATGACTCAATGGCACATTTGGGACCCTGGTATTACTGGTGGTGATAGTGGTGATCGACAATCAGAGAGGGTGCTTGTTCAGGCATTGCTTGAGGACAAGTAATTTTTGGTGATGAGGACTGTAATATCCCCAATTTTGGTTTTTTCATATGAAGAGGTCAGTGGGGATCCTTGTGGTGATGCTAAGCATAACACAATTTTCTAATTCAGGAATTGGAGGAAATTCTTATATGGGATACATGAGGACTTGGGAAAATAGAAGAAATTGCAGCCTTGGTGGAATGTGGGGACAACAAAAAGGAAGAATTTAACCTCTAGAGATAATTCACACTTATGGACAAAGAGACAGAAAGGAAGGGATGCAAATTAGTGGAAAATAGGGTACACCAAGGGAGACAGGATCAACCTTTATAAGGAAAATACTCCCCCATTTGGGATCTTTTGACAATTTTACCTATGAACACAAGTTTTCTTGAGTTGTTTAGCCAATTCAACCAATGTTTCTTAGCAAAAGGGGATTTCTAGGCAGAAATTCCAACTCCACCTTCAATGAAATTTGAGTTTCAACCTAGGAGTGCATTTGTGAGTTTCTTCCAGGCATTTGGGGAGTTAATTTGTAGGCCTTTCATCAGCAAGGGTGTGGTTTTTCCACATACGCAAAAGCCAAATTCGTGGGGTTGAGGGAGCAAATGTATATGGGTTGTTTTCTTCAAGTTTTTGTTGTGATTTTACCATGAGTAGAGGAAATTTTTCTTGGGTGATTTTCAAGGTTGAGGGTATGGCATTTTGGAGAGATAGATTGCTCCTATTTGGGCCTGTGTAGGTGTTTAGTGGAAACTTTTGCACACTTTCTAAGACTTGGAATTTGGGGAGCCATTGGAGTTGGAAATCACTTGGTGATTGGGAGGAGAAATTTGTTGGAGTAAGGGAGGACTTCATTGAGGGAGATTTGGGCACGTTGGCAGCAATTTGATTCTTGTAGCTTCTCTAGTAGACTGGTGGGAGAAACACACATTTTTTGGGTCATTGGTATCTTCTGGATCGAGCCCAAATCATTTCTGGGTTTTTGTGGGTTTGGTGAGATGAGGCTTAGGATTAATTTTGTAGAATATTTGAGCACTTTTGAGGGAATATATCCTAGTTCCATCCAACAAACAATAGTAGAAATTGTTGGAGGAGGGAAAAATTCACTTGGGGACCATTCTCACCACTTGGGTTCATGATATATTTTTGGGTTTTGTTGGGTATCTAGTGAGGAGGCCACTCACGTATTTTTAGCTCATTTTGAGCACTCTTTAGGATAGATATTTCAATTCCATTCATTAGGCAGCAACAATTTTTTTGGGGCAGGGCACAATATTTGATGGACACCCTCTTTGGCACATGAACATTGTACTCTCACCTGGATTTTGCATAGCTTGAAGTAGAAAGCCCATGTTCTATCTTTCTCATCATCTGATGTACTCAATTTTCCACATTAATAAAATGGCTTACTCGCCTATTGCTTATGTTTTATTGATTGGTGTATGTGTAGAAAAGTTTATTTTCTAAAGCCTAGTTCATGTATCTATTATTTGTCGAAAATTTAAATTTGGAATATTACAAAACCTTTGTGAAAAAAATTCTAAGGTCAAAGATACCATCGATTGAGTAGAACTATAATCTCCAAAAAAATATTATATTTTGGGAAGAATTTTAACAAAAAGAAGTTGAGTTTGTCCTTTTACTTTTGTTATGATTGGATCTCCTATGTAAATAATTTAGTCTCTTTTTCATTTTACTTAAGTTTGGTCATTAGTTCTCCCTTTGCCACTTTCAATCCTTCTCAAGGAATTTGACAGGGCAATCCTTTACCTCCCTCCTTGTTCATGTCGGTTGCATAGGGACTAGGTAAAATTCTAAAGTAAGCCCTTAGATTAGGTATAATCAATGGCATTAATTTGAAATCAAATAAAGATCCTCTCTCTTGTTTGCAATTTGTGGATGGCACATTACTTATATTGGCATCAACCATCAGAGAGGCCCAAATTCTTAAAAAAATTATGAACACTTTTACGTTAACCACTAGGGAAATTATCAACCAAAGTAAATCCTATATTTTTTTCTTAAACACCCCTCTAAGAATCTAATGCACCATAACTAAATTTCCTTGTTTTTAAATGGTAACCCTTCCCTCCAAGTACCTAGCTTCACCCCCTTTGTAGAATGCTATATGGAACATCTCATGGGAGGACCTACTCTCCAAACTCAATGATAAATTGAATAACTAGACCTTAATATTATTAACCTTACTAAGAAAAATCACCCTCATAAAATATGTTCCTCATTCCACTCCTCTATATATCCACCCCCTTTAAAAATCATCAAATCCATCTAATTGCTTCAAATAACCCTCCTATGGTGAGGATTAAGCAAAGAGAGAAAGTGGGTTTTTGTCTCCTATGACAAGGTATGTTTACCTAAGCAAGTAGGTGGATTGGGGATTAAAGGCCTTTTGATCATGAGTAAAGCATTGGTAGCCAAAACTTAGTGGAGATGGGTAAAAACTAAGGATGACCCATGGATAAAAAATTACAAGGCCAATTATGTGGGGCAAGAACCTAAGGATGGCCTCCTTTGCATGGAGGGCTCTTATTTAGGTTCACTCATCTAGAATAATGCATGGAGTAACAAAGCCTTAGTCCAATACCACTATTTTTGGGAGAACTTGTACAAAAGATCTTGTACACATTGTGATAAGTCTCCTTCAACTTCCCACAAACAATGCATGATTTGCTTTGTGTTTGTGCACACACTATGTTTGTTGCACAAGTTGCCATCAGTGTCTAATATCTAATTTACATGGCATTATCAACCAATTATTAATTAAATATAGGTTTGTTTGGTGATATATCAATTTATTATGTTAATAGAGTTTTATAGATGTGTAAATAAGTAATAATATTTATTTTAATATCTATTTCTTTGAAATTGTTTAATTTTATAATAATTTTGTTCCTAATTGTTAAAATGTAGCTGTATATAGAAAATTATAATTTGACATTGATAAAGAACTTTGATTAAAGGTTTGAATGATTTAGGTTGATTTGGAACTGACCAAACTTTTAAAGATATTGTTCCACTTTGCATGATCTTTCAATGGTGGTAAATCTTTTCTCTTGCTTAACTTTTTTTTTCTATATTTTTATAATATTTTTGGTTGGAAGAAAATTCATTTGGTTTGATTCTTTAAAACACATTGATAATCATCACGTTCCATAAATGTTGCCACATATATTTACATAGAATGATGCAAGGTGTCAATTAGATGAAGTTACTATTTACAATTTAGTTTTGTGTCTATCATATTGAGTCCATCATAACCAATTTGATTTTGGCATAAGCCAATTCCCTACAAGCCTCGTGATTCCTTGCAATAAGAAGTCATATTTGATAAATACAACAAATTTAACTCATTGCATCATATTCAACCTAAAATGGCATCATACTTTAACTATCATGTGAAACCATACTTATATACTATTGTAAAATGGGTGGTATGAGTGAAGCGGTAAGAAACAATGCTTATAAATCATTGTAAAAGGGGTGGTAGGAGCAAAGGGGTCATTATTAATATGTAATGATATTAGAATCTAAGATTGTATTTAGGTCTAGACCATTCCACTAACAATGAAGCACAAGTGCTTGAGTCCTATCAAGTGACAAGACTCCTCAAAAAACACATATGAGGAACAATCTTAATGTTAGGGGATTCAACAATCAATATTAGAGCCTTGCATATGAGAATTGTTCAATCCTCACCATTCCTAGCACATATATTGTTCCACAAAACAAAGCTAGTGGACAAAGCCTTCAAGGAGGTATCCTACTAACAAGTCAAGAGGCATCTCAATAGCCTCTTGTATGAAATGACCAATCAAAGAGAACATCAAATTGACGGTAGATTTTGTATTATGTCAAACTGTTAGGAGAGTACTATCTCATCCCTCTCACAACAATGTCAAAAATATATCTATTTGGAGGTTAAATAGTCAAGAGTTGAACATACCCATTAATGAGATTATCCCAAATCATTTCCTCAAACTTTACAAAGCTCATATTTGGTATAATTGCCCTACAGGTGGCACTTTCATAGAAATATCATCTCCCTTAGATTTTGAGAGGACTCCTCTTCCAAAAATTTATGTTTTCATATGCCAACTTAATCCTTGGTCCTCACTTTCAATTCCACTCCTAAGGCTAAGTTCTCTCAATCCCCCCATGGCGAATGATTCCATTAATTGTACCTTCATTGAATATTTTTTAAACCATGTCAATTCTTAAGGGATTTCCCTTCAATCTCACTTGATGCTCATTGGCTTAAGCCTAGTTAATATTAGACCTACTCAAATCGAAGTTTTCTATTTTTCTCTCCACCAATTCTCTCTTCTCTTCATTATTGCCTAGCCCCATATTAAATTTTGTAGCAATTACTTTTCATTAATAGACCATTATGGAGTAAAATGCTTGTTACCTAACCTCCCTTAAAAATGTGACAATAATCCACTATTATATAATTAATTGCAAGTGGCCATATTTCAAATCAACTTAACTACTACAAATGAAAAATAAAAAATAAAATTATATATATAAACATTATCAAACAGCAAGAGCTAACCATCCTGCCATAGGACATTAAATCACTGGTTAGTTGCATGTCCGATAACTCGATAACACACTCGCACGCGTGACGAGATAAATGAAAAATAATAGCGGTGTGTTATCGGGTTATCGGGCATGCAGCTAACCAGACATTTAATGCCCTATGGCATGCTAGTTAGCTCTTGCCTTATCAAACACATTCCTACCTATAAATGCTATTGATGTTTACTTGATGAGCTTGGAAAAAAAAACCATAATTAATCCACCATAAATAAAATAAATAGGAAAAATATTGATTCAACCTAAAATAAAATAAATAAATAAACCTATGTTATTTTAGTCTCAATGTTGTTTCACTCTGAATTTATGATCACTATATAAATTCACTATATAAGGCCAAAGATCACAAATAGATCCTCCAATGGGCAAGAAGCATTAACACTTTATGAATGTAAAATGTTGTTAAGTTTTGAGTTATTCTAATTTTGAACGCAATGATTATACGCACTCAATAAAAGACTTTCTTGGGGTGGTTAAAAGCCAATTTTTAAAATCTAAATGGATTTATACACACTTAATAATATTAAGTCAATTACCAAGGCATTAAAATTAAAGTTAATTTCATTATAAGTAATTTTTAATGGTTGAAAATTATCTAGGCACCACCTT
>APFE031267897.1:898-23976 GCA_000404065.3 Pinus taeda
TCCTGTGTGTCAAAATAGGGGCAGAGAGGTCATTTTTTGAGTGTTTTTGACCTCCTGGGGACTCAAAACTTGCCCAAACTTCTTTTCCATGCACCAGAAGTCACGATTTTTCATGCTAAATCGAAAAATACAAACCTTTCTTGATTTGGAGCTCCCTATCCTAAGCACCATGCCAGTGGCGCAGCACATAGGGAGAAAAACCCTGTTTTGTGCACAAAAATTTTTCAAGTGACCAAAATTGTCCCAAAGTTTTTGAAATTTGGGCTGGAGGTTCTCTATGAAGTGCTATACTGGGCCACAGAGGCTTCAGCCAAGATTCGAAGCCGATCTTTCTCTTTTTGCCTCTTTTGTCTTTGTGTCGCTCTCCTCAATTTCGCCTTCAAGCTCCTTATCCGAGCCTTTGAACTCATGTTCCGTGCCCTGTAGTGATAAACCATCCACCTCAATATGGTTTTTTCCTTTTCAACCTTCTCTAGTAGCCTCTCAAGGTGGATGTTGATCCACTCAAGCCAAGACTCTCGGTCATTGTTAATCTCTTGCTCTAATGGAGTGAGCTCAATCCTCCTATGTTGGGCAGCTTGGCGATTCTCGCGGATGTTTTGCAGCTCCATGATCTCATGCTGGTCTTCAAGTTGTTTGTTCCTCTACTCCAAATACCTGATAATCCACCTAGCCCTCTCCAAATTGAGAGACACGGCTTGGATCTCTGTTTGCTGCTCTTGGATGGTCCTCCTAAGTTTGGCACTCTCCAAATCTATATCATCATCATGAATGAGGATGAAGTCAGCCTCTTGTTCACCTGATGGCCCCTCATCATGTATGGGCCTCTTGCCCTTGTCCTGTACATGTGTTTTTTATGTCGGAAGCAAGGCCCATTCCACCCTGGGTGGAGATAACACTCGCTTTGCAACTGCAAACAAATGTCTACTGCCTCTATGATAGGTGATGAATACTGGCATAGTAGTGGTCTCATGGTGCTCATACCGATGAGAAGGATCACCTATCTCATGTTCAACCTCTGATAATACCTTTGAAGTGCTGAAGAGGTCACAGGAGATGAAATCATCCCAAGTAATGCCTTGCAATCCCAACTGATGAACCACCAAAATCTTAATAAGAGCAAAGTGATAAACATTGTTAAGTTGCTGCTGAGGGGTTTTGTGTTGCATGAAGGTGTTCATCCTCTCTATGTTCCTGCAAATGAAATATGGGATGTTCATCATCTGTACCCTGGTAAAGTGCATCAGTAACCTGATGTGATAGGCATATAAACGAGAGAACCTCCCCTCACATCTGAAATATTTCATGATCAACTTAATTAGTGGAGCATATTCATCTTTCAAATATTGGAATGGAAAGACTCTTTTGAGCTGCCTCAAGAAACTGGCCTTAATGTAAGGCTCATAATGCTTCCGATCAACCTTATATTTCTTGTGCCATGGTTCTCCAATGTTCAGTATGCCGGTTGCTAATGAGACAGTTTCAGGTGTTAGTGTGAAGGTGACCCCGGCTAAGATAGCATGATCTCCATGCAAGTGAAGCACAAAAAGACGGGCCAACTCATGATGAAATCGAACACTAGCCACCTTTTAACAAAACTCCAAACATGACAGGTGTTGGAAACATAACATAGCAAGAGGGCAGGCCTGCAATTCTGTGAGGGTGGTTGGCTCATCCCTAACATGTTTTCCACTTTTATGATGTCTCTGGGGAGCTTGTTCTTCCGAGGATGAATAGCTCTAGGTTTCCATTTCATACTCCGATGATTGCTCAGATGCCATGACTGTTGTATGTGGACTATGCTTGGATTTCCCTTTGATGATGTATGAAACTATGTGTTGTTATGAACTTTGCCACCAAGGGGAACAATGTAAAAGGGACTATTAGGAAGGGGAATAATATGATGGGATTAAGGGTTATGTGGAGAAATTTTGTTTAGGGACATGTAAGAGGGTTTGGGAATTTTATAAGGTAGGATTTTGGGGTTTTATACTTGACAAATGAGTGGAGGGGATAGTGAATAGGGGTTTAGTAATGTTTTAGGGTAGGGAAAATAGGGAAAAAATGGGATAGGGGGAAGGGAACAATGGAAAGAAGGGGAAAAATGAGAGGTAAAAGGGAGGAGGAACCTTGGTACCAACACAACAAATTTGCACCCCTAAGAGCAATGGCTTTGATGATTTCAAGTGGTAGGGTTTAGGCGTTTTTATTGCAACTGTACACGGCCATAAACCATCATCATATTCACAAAAATATATGAGCCATCGAGATGTCGACCCTACTTGTCAATTGGAAGGGATTCAAAGTGGTTTCTTGCAAATTTGAAACAAAACTGGGCCTTTGTGGGTGTGTGTCGCGCGGCAAACCCAGTGCGCCATGCTCTGTGTGTGCGCCGCGCCCGTGATGTTTCAACACTATGGGGTCACGCCCTGTGCGCCGCGCTCTCTATGTGCGCCGAGCCCCTCTGCCTACGCCCTTGAAAACTCCTCCAACATCACTCAAAAGGCGTGCTAGCTTCTCACAATCACTTTGCAATGTTTCTCTCTATCCTTGGTGTGCATAATGACTTTGTTTCTTGTGGGGATGTTATATAAAGACATTGGAGTCATGGCTTTAATTTTTGTTTCTTCAAAACCCACTTTGAGAATTTTTTATTTTGGCACTTTTTCCTGATTTAATTCAACTCTGTATTTCACTTTTGCCTTTGAATTTTTAGCTAAAATGATGAAATTTTTGGCACTTTTTGTAGGGGTTGCATGACTTGGCATTTGGCCAAGGAAAGCATGATTGCGCCTGAAGAGATCAACTGGAATTGTTTTTGAAAATTATCACAATTGACACACTGTTTGACTTTTCTTCAAAACAGAGTTTTGAAGAACATTCGTAATCTGTCAACATGATGATGAAAATATTTAAATCATAACTTTGTAAGGGCCTCCCTCTGGCCTGCATGGCTTTATTAGACCTGGTTGAAGACCAATTTATCTAATACCTAGAGCTAATGACTGAAAATGACTCTTGTCCATTAAAAGATCGAACATTGACTGTCATGGACTTTAGTGAACATTGATGAAAAGACCTAAGCCAGCAGGTACCAGACATGAGGGGAAATGACTGACAAGACCTTTCTGTCAGATTATGGCATGCCCCTAGTGAAATGCAACTGAGTGAATGGAGCGAGACTCCTAAAAATGAAATGCAGAAAGATTTTTTATCTCTGACGGAGGACTGACGAGACCGACTCTAACATTGGCTCCAATGGGGGATGGTAGCTCCTTGGAGGTGCCAAGAACAACAGATCTCTGGAAGAGCTAAACAGTGTCTTCGTCCATTGGGCTATGGAGTCATTATTTGGACAAACAACACAAGACTCTGACTCATTTATGAAACTAAAATGACCAAAAACCTGACTCAAATTTGATATTGAAATGACTTGAAGACTAAGTTGACAAACTCTAACCAAACTGAAATAAAATGGTATTTACAGTGATAGTGGAAGCAGCGTTAATAACTCTGAAATGGTATTGCTTGAGTAGCTGACCATTGATCGGCCCTCCTGGAAAATCTTCCCCGTTCATTTCCTTCAGAAGAAAGGCATTCTGAACCCAATATGTTGCAATCTTGAAGGGACCTTTCCAGAGATTCTCGACTTACCGTGCTTACCCTTCTCCTCATTCCTTGCATCCCACTTCAGCACCACATCATCCAACTGAAATTTGTCTACCTTTGCTTTTCTGTCATAAATTTTCTTAATCCTCTCCTGCAACTTGGACGTGTTATGGAAGACTTCTTCTCTGGTCTGCTGCAAGTGGACCATTTGATTCAACCTTCTCTGCATAGGATCTTCTTCACTTCCTGTCTCCTGAAGAAGTTTGACTACCGAGGATGTGAGAGAGGTAGGAAACATTGTATCAACTCCACAAATAAGCTCAAAAGGGGACGTACCAATGGATTTCTTCTGACTGACCCGATCCACCCAAAGTGCATTGACCAGCCTCTTATGCCAACTCTTCTTGTTTATTTCCAGCAGCTCCTTGATGATGTTGACCAATGATTTATTAGAAGATTCCACCAATTCATTTCCTTGCGTATGATAGGCAGTTGAGTGACCCAAAATGATGTGATATTTATAACAAAATTCTACCATCCTTTTTGATTTGAAAGCTGCTGCGTTATTAGTGATTAACTTATTCGGGCAACCAAAGTGAGACAAGATGTTATTTTCAAGGAATGAAATAATTACCACATCTGTAGCTTGTCTGGTGGGAATTACTTCGATCCATTTCGTGAAATAATCTGTCACCATGAGGATCCATCTATGTTGACTGGAAGAAGCGGGATGAATTTCACCAATGAAATCCAACCCCCATTGCTGAAAAGGGGCACTCACCTCAATGGGCTTAAGTGGCAAAGGCTGTAACTTTCGCCTTCCTTTGAAAATCTGACACTTATGACAGCTCTTGACCATCTTATATACATCAGCAAACAATGTTAGCCAATAGTATCCCGCTCTCAGGACTTTATTTGTTGTTGATTTCCAAAAAAGGTGACCACCATAGTCTTCCTCCATGACCTTCTTTGCTTCTTTTTCCACCAAGAAATTTAACAGAATACCACCAGGATCTTTCCAATAAAGTGTAGAATTTAGAATGTAAAACTTGGCAGCCTTCAATTTGAGTGTTCTAGCTTTGTTTCTAGTCATGCCGAGCAGTGGTGACAAATTTTTAAGTACATATATGATATATGAATACCACGGAGAAAGAGCAAACATTTCAGATACCTGAATTGACGAACCTTCCTCATTCTCATCGGACATAGCAACGATTAGATTTATGTCTAAGGCATACAAGTTTGATTCAGCCATTAACTTTGCCAATCCCTGTCCTTTAACAAGCTTCATGGGCTTTATTTCCACATCATATTCCAACAAAGCTACAATCCACTTGCCTCATCTTCCTTCCGGATCGGTCTGCACTAAAACATCTTTGACAGCAGCGTTAGGAACATAGGCCAAAATATGAGAATGTAGAATATATACCCGAAAATCTTTCAATGCTTTCACAAGTGCAAGGGCTTGCTTCTCAATGATGTTGTATTTTAAGGCTGCATATCTTATAGCTCTGCTGAAGAATGCAATGGGTATTTCATGATCATCTCTTTTCTGCAATAACATAGCTGCCATGGTATGCTCCAAAGTAAATGAATTCAAAATGAAATCCTGAGTGTAGTCTGGGCTGACTAGAACTGGAGCTGAAGAAAGAGCCAATTTGACTAAATTGAAAGATTTTACGGCCTCCTCCGTCCATTTCACTTGGCTATCCTTATTAAACATGTTTGTAATCTCTCTTAGGTGTTCATCAAGATTAGGTACAAAGCGGCGTAGAAAATTCATTTTACCATTAAAAGATTGAATCTCTTTCTTATTCCAGGGCAGATCGATTTGTTGAATCGCTTGTACATGTGCTAGGTCAATACGAATGTCATCTTTTGAGATAATATGCCCGAGTAGTTTGCCTTCCTCCATGGCGAACAAGCTCTTTTTCGGATTCAGTGATAGGCCATATTTTCTGCACTTTTGAAAGACAGTTTTTAGATGGTACATGTGTTCTTCATTAGATTTGGAAAACACCGTCAGATCATCCAGATACACAACCAAAAATACATCCTTCTCATTTGTGAAAGCCAACTCCATTGCACGCTAAAATGTGGCACCCGCGTTCTTCAAACCGAAAGGCATTTTAGTGTAATGAAAAGTTCCCCACGGAGTGGTGAATGTTGTCTTGTCTTGGTCATCTTCATGTATAGAAACTTGGTTATATCCAGAATAACCATCAAGTAGTGGCGTACGAGATGCTTCCACTACTCGATGAAGTATATGATCCATTTTGGGCGGTGGATAGTTATCTTTCAACGAAACTTTATTGAGATTTCTAAAATCAATGCACAAGCGAATCTCACCTGTCTTCTTTCGTACGGGCACCAAATTAGAGATCCAATCTGAAAATCTGATGGGAACAATGATTCCTGATTTGTACAACCTGTTTATCTCCTTTTCAATTAAGGGCAGCAGCTTTGGATTTAGCCTCCTCAACTTCTGTCTGAAAGGTTTCTGATTGGGCTTAATGGGTATAGTGTGCTGAATTATATCGGTATCATATGTCTTTAAGTCAGAATAGTCCCAAGAAAACACATCTGCAAATGAAGAAAACAAACTGATATATTTGTCCTTGATCTTTTGTGGCAATGCTTTAGACAGTTTTACCATTTTAGGATTAGCAGTTGTTCCAACATTGACCTCTTCCACACCCTTCTCTGTTGGCTGCAATGTTGGTTTGCGGGCTACATCATCTTGACCAAAGAGTTCTTCTAAAGGTATCAAGCCTTTAGGAATAATGTTATTCTTTAGCTGCAACACATCCATTTCATTGATCTGCACATCATATTTCCCATTATCTTTACCATCATCATTTTCTACATCAATTGAGGTTTCTTTGAACTTACCTTTGTTTTGCAGAAAATCATCAATCTCCTCATCATCTTGGAAAACTTGCCAATATCTTTGATTGTCCGGGACTGTCGGACGATGCTTGACATGGATTTCGAATTTATTGCTGGAGTTCATTGGGATGTTCAAACTACTTGCTACCTTAGCAAGAGCATCAGCAATGCTATTTTGTATACGAGGCACACATGTCAAGGTATATTCTGAAAATAATTTTAGGATGTCTAGAACTACATTATGGTAAGCTCGCATCCGAGGATGCTTTGCTTGATATTCGCCTCTGACCTCCTTAATCACCAATTTGGAGTCACCATATACTGCAATCCTCTTAGCATTCAACTTTCTTAGAATTTTTAGGCCACCAATTAGAGCTTCATACTCAGCTTCATTGTTTGAAAAATCAAAAGCCAACTTGTAAGAGCATACCCGCATGTTACTAGGAACTTTGTTCGGGGCAGAGAAAGGACTGCGTACCCAAATCCCAATTCCAGCGCCATCATTTCCCACTGCTCCATTGAAATCCATGGTCCACAAACCTTCTTCCTCTTCTTGTAAGTGCTGAAAATTTGTTTGTTGTGCTTTGTCTGCTTGTTGTCCATTACTTTCAGTTGATCGCTCAACGGTGTTCTGTTGTTCTTGTCCTTCTTTCTCTAAAACTCCTCTGAAATTTTCTTTTATTTCTAGAATGTCATCTACTTCTACTAACTGACTATCGATATCATTGAAACTATCAGAATACAAAACAAAAGACTCTAAATCTGTATGTATATAATTAATCAGATGATTTATTGGTTTCTCCTTGCTTGTAATCATGCATTTCAATTTTTGTACCCGATACAGCTTCCTCATTTGGCCAAACACTGGAATCGTTGCATAGGATAAATCTAATTGCAGTGTCCCTTTCAATTTTACTAACCAAGACCTGGAAAGAAGCATGCCAAACCTGGGAGGAATATCTACTACAACAATATCCATCAAAACATTCTTCATTGGGAGTTGATCGAGACTCACAACCAAGTCTTTGATGAGCCTGATACATCTTACTCTACTGGAATCAAATGAATAGAGATCATGGTATTGCTGGGTGATGTCTAGACCCAGCTTATCCATGATAGCCTTGGGCATGAGATTGTGAGAAGCTCCGGAATCGAACATGCAATTATGTAACACAAAATCATGCAATATTAAATTGATATAAAAAGGTGGCACATCATTATCAGGAGACTCACCATTCGATGTTGGCCCAAAAATCATTTCGGGTTGATCATCTTCGACATTCACCATGTCAGACATTGGGTCAAAATTCAAAATTTTAGAAACTTGACTTCTATAACTATTGTTCCTCATTATTTCAGTCAAGGGAATGGATACCTTCAACTTAGAAATTTCATTCTCTTACCTCTTTGACTAGGATTTCCTTCCTTTCCTTTTCTTTCGATGCAATTGGCTGATTTGATTTTTCCGCTGATGGTGATTTGCTGCTACCCAGATCAACCGCCTCCTTTCCTTTCCTTTGTGTAACTGATGAATCATTCTTTGATGCCTCAACGTCCTTCCTCTTCTGAATTGGTTTAACTGGCACGTCTCCGTTTATAAGTGAATATCGCTGCTGCTGGGCAGACAGAGCATTCATATAGCCTCTTTGGTACTCATCTGATTCTTCCTCCAAAACAGTGTCATTGGCTAGAATGAAATCTGTATCTTTATGTACAGCTGAGTTTTCTGCATACTCCTCATCCTCAGTAATATAAATAGGCAAATCATCCGGAGTAAAGAAGTGGATTTCTTCACCTATTATATTTCCGTCCTCATCTGACTCCGGTCCATGCACAAAATTTTGCTGCAAAGGTGGTTGTACTGGCTGCTGTGGTGTCTGCTCTTGGGCTCGCTGATCTCTTTGCCTTATTCTATATTGTGGTTGTTGCTGGCCACGAAAGTTAGGATTTCTAACTTGTGGCTCAGGTTTGTCAAGTTTCACCCTTTCAAGCATCTGCTCTACCTTCCGGAGTAATTTCTCTACCAAGGAAGATTCTTCTTTTACGGTGACCTTCTTTTCTGCCTTTGCTCTAGCCCTCCTGGTCAGCAGATTTGCTTCAACGCTAACCGTGATCTTCTGCATGTCTGCCATTGTGGTCGGTTCTCTCTATCTTAATTGATAAGCCATGTCAGCATCAAAACCATCTGGAAACTTCACCATGGCTATCCCCACAGGTGGCCTTAGATGGTCGGGAATTTCATTATAAACAAAATTGAATCTAATGCAATAGTCTTGGACCGACTCACCAGCGTTTCGTTTGATTTGCTCATATTCAGCCAAAATTTGGAGAGGATTCTTTTTCACTTCCCAACGTTTTAAAAATTGTCTTTGTAGGTCTGCCAAGGTAGCGATACGTGTAGCTGGAAAACCTCTGAACCATTTCCTCACTTCACCTACAAATTTTTGTACAAAGAGTCTCACTGCCACATTCTCTGCATCGATCTCCTGAAGTTCATAGAAATTTGCCATTCTATCCACATGTTGCTGAGTAGTAATGTTGTTAGGAGTTCCATCAGAAAATGGGATTTTGCTTTGATAATCTGCGGACATATCATCTAAAACTTGAGGCAGGACAAGAGGTGTAAAACGAGCAGCCATCACTCTTGGTGGATTTGGCCTTGGAGGTGTTGGAGGAGTGTGCGCAGTTTGTAGGGGGCTAGCAATTAGAGTTTGAAGCTGTGCCACAATATAATTATCAATTGACTGGTTAGCCCTTTCAATCTCCAAGTCTACAAGAAACTGTGGATTGGGGATAGTAGAGTCAACCGCCCTTTCGGATTTGGTCTCGAACAATGATATTTCAAACTGCTCATCAAAATCTAGCTCTTCAAGATACTCAAAAAGGTCAGGGCATGAATGGCATTTGAACACGGGAGATATAGAGCTCTCTTGACGACAAATTCTTGGAATCAAATTGGGATTTTCGTAGATGTGTGGAGGATCTGGATCTGGATTAGCTCTGGTATATCTTCTAGAAGCCAGCGTGCTATTAAGAAAAATCAAAGGACACAACCAACTCACTCAGCCTATCAAATCCTAAACTTATCATTCGAAAGCTTAGAATTATCGAGAAATAAGGGGAGTAATTTTGTTCCCCAGTGGAGTCGCCACTATGTTAGCACCTAAATCTGCCTTAGGCTGAAGGAAGGCAAAATTTAGGGTAACCACAAACCACGCTCAGTCTGGTAGCTAGCCCTACCAGAATAGGAGAGGGCTCTCTCCGTGTCACGCTCAGTGAATAAATAAACGATATGGTCTGAGATGACTTACAGTGAATATTGATTTTAGGCTAGGTAAATAAATATGGATACAAGAGGAAAATTTTTGATAAATGACTGAGTTTCTAGGATGTATGGGACCATCGAACAGTATGAGCAGAGAATTTAACACAAAGGCACAGATTATTTCGTGAGGCAAGACAGGCGGAAAGTCTAGCAATTAAATTTGAGATAATGTGAAATGGAAAGATTGTTTAGGAGGGTGAAAAGGGCATAAACACATGAATCCTTTTCAACAGAAGAAGAACATAGAACGTGAAACTTTCTCACAGGCAGAGCAATAAACATGAATTCTACCTTATCTTACTTAGAAAATTTCACTGGAAATGAATATGAATGAACTATGAAACATAATGAAATACATATGAAGCATAAGGAAAAACAAATTTGCTACACTCACAACCACATGAATCTCATCAAACAGAGCCGCTCCCTTTCATTAATTCTCTATCAAAATATACAATGAAGAACTAAGTTTCTCTCCCACAGTCTCCCAGAAATTACAACCAACCCTTTGCAAATGGTTTTACATACAATAAATAGAATTTTCCATTGGGAAATGGAACGACCCAAAGTTGGGGAGTTTTTCGAATCATTACAAACTGGAAATGGAAAGCCAACCATTAGTGACAGGTGCAGCATTACAAAAATGACAAACTGCTTGAGTGACTGCTTGCCTTCCTTTTCCACTTGGATAGAAGCCAACCTTTAGTGAAAATACTCTTTAAACTTTGCCTTAGGTGCCGAGAAAAATGTAGTGTAAATCATTGGGTCCACTTAGAGAAATTCGCAAATCGAAATTTCGTGGAGCGGAAGTGATTTTGGCCTTTGGGTCCCTGTGCGTCGTGCCCAAAGCTATATGTGCCATGCCACTTTGGAGGCAAGTTTGAGGTGCCTTCTGAATTCCAAATTGTGCCCAAGTGTGCTTGTTAGAAAGCCTTGCCTATCTACTTTCCAACCCAAGTGGAATTTCTAAATTTTGTGCTCATTTACCCCTCCAAAACTTCAATCTCCCAAGACTGCTTCATGTGTGTCATAATAGGGGCAGAGAGGTCATTGTTTGAGTGTTTTTGACATCCTGTGGACTCAAAACTTGGCCAAACTTCTTGTCCATGCACCAGCAGTCATGATTTTTCATGATGAATCCAAAAATGTAAACCTTTAGTGATTTGGAGCTCCCTATCTTAAGCGTCGCGCCAGTGGTGTGGCGCACAGGGAGAAAAACCCTGTTTTGTGCACAAAAATTTTTCAAGTGACCAAAATTGTCCCAAATTTTTTGCAATTTGGGCTGGAGGTTCTCTATGAAGTGCTATGCTAGGCCACAAAGGCTTGAGCCAAGATTCGAAGCCGATCTTACTCTTTTTTCCTCTTTTATCTTTGTGTCGCTCTCGTCAATTTCACCTTCAAGCTCCTTATCTGAGCCTTTGAACTCATGTTCCGTGCCCTGTAGTGATAAACCATCCACCTCAATATGGTTTTTTCCTTGTCGTCCTTCTCTAACAGTCTCTCAAGCTGGATGTTGATCCGCTCGAGCTAAGACTCTCGGTCATTGTTAATCTCTTGCTCTAATGGAGTGAGCTCAATCCTCCTATGTTGGGCAGCTTGGCGATTCTCGCGGATGTTTTGCAGCTCCATGATCTCATGCTGGTCTTTGGGCTATTTTTTCCTCTGCTCCAAATACCTGATAATCCACTTCGCCCTCTCCAAATTGAGAGACACGGCTTGGATCTCCGTTTGTTGCTCCTGGATGGTCCTCCTAAGTTTGGCACTCTCCACATCTGTATCATCATCATGAATGAGGATGAAGTCAACCTCTTGTTCACCTGATGGCCCCTCGTCATGTATGGGCCTCTTGCCCTTGTCCTGTACCTGTGTTGCTGATGTCGGAAACGAGGCCCCTTCCACCCCGGGTGGAGATAACACTTGCTTTGCAGCTGCAAACAAATGTCTACTGCTTCTCTGATAGGTGATGAATACTAGCATAGTAGTGGTCTCATGGTGTTCATACTGATGAGAAGGACCACCTATCTCATGTTCAACCTATGATAATACCTTTGAAGTGCTGAAGAGGTCACGGGAGATGAAATCATCCCAAGTAATGCCCTGCAATCCGAGCTGATGAACCACCAAAATCTTAATAAGAGCAAAGTGATAAACACTTTTAAGTTGCTGCTGAGGGGTTTTGTGTTGCATGAAGGTGTTCATCCTCTCTATGTTCCTGCAAATGAAATATGGGATGTTCATCATCCATACCCTGGCAAAGTGCATGAGCAACCTGATGTGATAGGCATATAAACGAGAGAACCTCCCCTCACAGCTGAAATATTTCATGATCAACTTCATTAGTGGAGCATATTCATCTTTCAAATATCGGAATGGAAAGACTCTTTTGAGCTACCTCAAGAAACTGGCCTTAATGTAAGGCTCATAGTGCTGCCGATCAACCTTCTGTTTCTTGTGCCATGTTTCTCCAACGTTCGGTATGCCGGTTGCTAATGAGACAGTTTCAGGTGTCAGTGTGAAGGTGACCCCGGCTAAGATAGCATGATATCCATGCAAGTGAAGCACAAAAAGACGGGCCAACTCATGATGAACTCGAACACTAGCCACCTTTTGACAAAACTCCAAACATGACAGGTGTTGGAAACATGACATAGCAAGAGGGCAGGCCTACAATTCTGTGAGGGTGGTTGGCTCATCCCGAACATGTTTGCCACTTTTATGATGTCTTCGGGGAGCCTGTTCTTCCGAGGATGAATCACTCTGGGTTTCCATTTCATACTCCGATGAATGCTCAGATGCCATGACTGCTATATATGGACTGTGCTTGGACTGCCCTTTGATGATGTATGAAACTATGTGTTGTTATGAACTCTGCCACCAATGGGAACAATGCAAAAGGGACTGCTAGGAAGGGGAATAATATGATGGGATTAAGGGTTATGGGGAGAAATTTTGTTTAGGGACATGTAAGAGGGTTTTGGGATTTTATAAGATAGGATTTTGGGGTTTTATACTTGACAAATGAGTGGAGGGGAGAGGGAATAAGGGTTTAGTAATGTTTTATGGTAGGGAAAATAGGGAAAAAATGGGATATGGAAGGGAACAATGGAAAGAAGGGGAAAAATGAGAGGTCAAAGGGAGGAGGAACCTTGATACCAACACAACAAATTTTCGCCCCTAAGAGCAATGGCTTTGATGATTTCAAGTGGTAGGGTTTAGGCGTTTTTATTCCAACTATACATGGCCATAAACCATCATCATATTCAAAACAATATATGAGCCATCGAGATGTTGACCCTACCTATCAATTGGAAGGGATTCAAAGTAGTTTGTTGCAAATTTGAAACAAAACCGGGCCTTTGTGGGTGTGCACTACGCAGCAAACCCAGTGTGCCACGCTCTATGTGTGCGCCGCGCAGCAAACCCAGTGCACCACACTGTGTGTGTGCACCGCACCCGTGTTGTTTCAACACTATGGGGTCGCGCCCTATGCGACGCACTCTCTATGTGTGCCACGCCCCTCTGCCTGTGCGTCGCGCCCTTGAAAACTCCTCCAACCTCACTCAAAATGCATGCTAGCTTCTCACAATCACTTTGCAATGTTTCTCTCTATCCTTGGTGTGCACAATGACTTTGTTTCTTGTGGGGATCTTATATAAAGACATTGGAGTCATGGCTTTAATTTTTGTTTCTTCAAAACCCAATTTGATAATGTTTTATTTTGGCACTTTTTCCTGATTTAATTCAACTCTGTATTTCATTTTTCCCTTTGAATTTGAGCTAAAATGATGAAATTTTTGGCACTTTTTGTAGGGGTTGCATGAAATTTCATTTGGCCAAGGAAACCATGACTGCACCTGAAGACATCAACTGGAAACGTTTTTGAAAATTATCACAAATGACACACTGTTTGACTTTACTTCATAACAAAGTTTTGAAGAACAGGCGTAATCTGTCAACATGATGATGAAAATCTTTAAATCATAACTTTGTAAGGGCCTCCCTCTAGCCTGCATGGCTTTATTGGACATGGTTGAAGACAAATTTATCTAATACCTAGACCTAATGACTGAAAATGACTCTTGTCCATTAAAAGATCAAACATTGACTGTCATGGACTTTAGTGAACATTGATGAAAAGACCTAAGCCAGCAGGTACCGGACATCAGGGGAAATAACTGACAAGACCTTTCCGTCAGATTATGGCATGCCCCTAGTGGAATGCAGCTGAGTGAATGGAGCGAGACTCCTAAAAATGAAATGCAGAAAGAGTTTTGATCTCTGACGGAGGACTGACGAGACCGACTCTAACATGAGGGACATTTGTTTGTATGGTTGTAGTCATATAAATACCCAGTCACCTACATCAAACTTCTTTCACTGTGATGTTGATCTGCCTGTTGTTTCATTCTATTCCACACCAAAGTGAGGTTATCCTTTAAGAGTTTGAGAAATTGTTGTTGATGCTCGATGTGATGTTCCACTGATTGAACCTTAGAATTTTCTTTTAAACATGACGTGATGTACGGTGGATGATATCCATAAAGTGCCATAAATGGAGTCATTTTTGCTACAGTATGGAAGGAAGTGTTATGCAACCATTCAACCTTCCAAACATTTGTTCACTATCTCAATTTTCCTATCAAATTGAGGATGATACGATGAGCTATGAGCTAACTGAGAACCCAAATATTCCACCTCTTGTACTCCAAAGAAACATTTGGAGCTTTTTGCATATAATTGTTTCTCCTCCAATAGTTTGAGGACCCCATCAACATGTTGAATATGATCCTTCCAAGACTTGTTGTAGATTAGTATATGATCAAAAAATTCTAACCCCAATTTTCTAAGGAAGGGTTTGAAAATGGAATTCATCAAACATTGAAATGTAGAAGGTGCATTAGTAAGGCCAAAAGTCATGAAAAAAATTCATAATGACCCTCATGAGTTCTAAATGTTTTTTTTGGAATTTCTTCAGTCTTCATTCTGATTTCATGATATCCTGAGCGAAGATCCAACTTGGTGAAGTAAATTGCTCCATGTAATTCATCCAATAATTCATCAATGATAGGAATGGGAAATTTATCTTTAATAGTAAGCTTGTTGAGCTCCCTATAATCCAAGCACATTGATAAGCCTCATCATTGGGTAACTATATGGACCTCAATACACCTCCTAGCTTATTTAAATCAACTCTTCTCATAATTTCTTACATATTTTGATTATATTTTTTTTAATAAGATGAGTAAAAGTGAGATATTATGCCTAGTGACTAATGTGCATTGATTGTAGGTTTTTGAGAGCAAATCATGGAAATTTTGGCTAATTAAGGGCAGAAACTCGAATGAGACAAGGAGGAGATACTGTAGGAGATATATCCTCCTCATTTACTCCTCACTCATTCGAATATTCCTCGATCAAATCACAATAGTTCAGAGTTACAAGTGGCCAAGTCATGAAGATCAAAAGGAAGTCGAGCCAGTGACAGTTAAAGAGCCAGTTGATCTTGAGTTTGGGAGTCAAGCCTCCCTAGATTTAAGGAAGTCGTTGGAGACTTCAGTTGTATAAATAAGGAGGCCTAGAGCCTCATTAGGATTCAAAGGTTTGATGTAAAAGCACTAGGCATTTTTGAGTTCAGGACTTGTGGAAGACATTGTGATGTAATTTTTTGATTTGATAATGAGAATGAGCATTTACTTGATCCAACGCTGAGTTAACTCGGAGGGATGAAACTATTGATTTAGGGCCCAATCCTAGCAGCAAAGGCTCCTCTTCTTTTATTTGTATGCTTAGTTTATTTCATAGATTAATGGTTAAATTGTCTTTAGCATTATTTCATTGCAAGTAGTTATGGATTTGATTAGTTTGCTTCCATTTGTGCATTACTTCATCAGTAGCTCAAGAAGATAAAGCAATATCAAAAGGTTGTTAGTAGGTGTATTTGACCTCACTCCTCCCTTCTAGGACCATGGTTTGAGGAAAGAACTCCTATGAAGCCCCAAAAAGACAGAATTTTGGTTTCTCATGGAATTTAGGGTTTTCTATTACTTAGGCCACAATTTTACTAGTTTTCAAGAATAGGATTTAATTGACATTTCTGATTTCTTTAGCCTTGCATTATATCTCATAAAGGTTTCACATTATTCTGCAAGTTTTTCCATGGATAGGTAGCTAGATAACAAAATTATGTGTTTCCTTAATTAATTGAAAATCTTTCTTATCTAACATGATTCATAGATAAAATGTTAGTGATTGATGCAGGGCAGGAGTTTCAGCAGGGCAGGAGTTTCAGCAGTTCAGAGAGATTTCATGACCAGAAACCCCATCCTAACCTCATCCATCCATGGTTATCACTTTCTTTCACTAAATCTGTCACCAAATCCATCATTCCATAAGAATACTTCTTCAAGCTTGTTGAGAAAATCCAACCATCTCACAACTCTAGTTTGAGCTCTGAAGGAGTCCTAGGCACTCCCTTGCTTTATTTCATCCACCATTCACCTTCCCTAAGCCTTACATCACCTTCCAAATCCCTCCTCTTTCTCTCAATTATATCTTGTAGGAATACAGGGGATCCTGTAGGAGCATTAGGACATCCTGTAGGATGCATTAGGACATCCTGTAGCTTGACATATAGTAGTCTATTTTGAGGCCGAATTGTGGAAAAAACCCTAGGAAGATAGGAGAAGAACCCTACTTTCCTCCCAAGCCATCTGACCATTCAGCATCATCCCTAATCCACTTGCCACACCACCAAGAGCAGTTAGCATTCACATTTTCACACAAAAAAGGAAAAAAGGAAAAAAGAGTTATTTTGTTCATTTACATGCACATCAGTAGAATGTTTGGATGCTTCAAGTTGCATGCCCAGGACAGTAGGATTGCACACATGTTAACTTAGCATTCTTTTGAAGCAAAGCCTCTTAGCAGTTAGTTAGATGAATGGTGTGTTTAAGCATTTGTTTCCAGTCTTTTCCTTACTGCAGTAGACAAGATTGTTTTTAGAGTAAATTTCCCTTTTTCTCATTGGTAATTAGGCTTCTTCTGAATCAATAGAAGGTTGGATACTGGTCTATCGCCATCTTAGCGATCACAAAGAGCGAACCCATTGCATCTACTTGTGTATACAACACTATCACCTCCAAGTTTGTATGAACCTCAGGTTCATAAAGTAAAGATTGTAGCCCCAGAAGTTGCAACATTCTTGCTGCAATACTGGTGCTCATTACGCATGCACCAAGATCCATCCTTCTTTTGTACTAATACCACTGGAGCAGAGAAAGAACTTTGACTAGGTTGAATTATACTGGAAACCTCTAGCATTTATGCAACCCTACGTTCAATTTCACTCTTTTGGGGATATGGATATCTGTAAGGGATGATGTTTGGGGGAACAATTTATGGAATCAAATGAATAGCATGATCATGATCACGAATAGGTTGGAGGCCTTTCAGAGTCTCAAATTCCTTGGAATGATTGTCCAAAACGTTTTGGATATCTGGAGAAATAAGTGATTTCGATGTGGGAACCTCTAGTGAACATAATTGTGAAATCACGCCATGTTTTCTTTCTTTAGAATCTTTGTCATGTTGTTAGAGTTGATTATCTTTCTTGGTTTCCCTGCGATACCCTTAATTCAACTTCCTTTTATTCCCCAAAAAAATTCAAGAAAATTAAAAAAAATTAAAAACTATCGTACCCAAAGATTGTAGCCATTGGACTCCTAATACAACATCTGCAACACCCATTGGAATGGAAAGCATTGGACTATTCAAGACATATTCTCCCATGGATAGCTTGATATTATGGCGCTTTCTAGAGAAATTTATGGTTCCTCCAGTTGCAACCATTAATTGACACTCTCGTGTTGGATATAAGAAGAAATTCAATTCCTTGGCTATCTTACAATCAATAAAATTATGGGTAATACTTGAATCAATTAACACTATTATGTTTTTCTTCTTGATATGCCCCTCTACCTTGAGAGTTGAGGAGTGGTAATTACTTTCAATGCATTTCAAGATATAGATAGATTCATTTATTCTTTCTCTGGAATTGGTTCCTGCCGTATATCCTTTTCTTCTAACGTTTCTTGCTCCTTTTCTTGCTTCTCTTCCCCATCTATGCAAATTAATTTTTTCTCAATACACTTATGACCTTTAGTGCATTTTCTATCACAATTGTAACAAAGCCCTTTTTCTCTTTTTTCTTCCAATTTTTGTGGTATCAACCTTATAGGTAGTGAAAGGCTAGGAGAAGCAACACTTCCATCTTTATAGTTGTGAGTGGTAGGCTTCCTTGTTGCCATAATTTTGTTTTCCATTTTTCTTGCCAACCTGAATGCCTTCTCGAATGAATCAGGTTCCCAAAGGCGAACCTCATGTTGGATGTTATCCTTTAAAGTCCCTATGAACACATCAATCCTATACTCCTCTAGAATATATTTTACCATTATATTCAATTTTTGGAAGTCCTCAATGTGCTTCATCATTGAACCCTTTTGTTTGAGATTTATCAATTGGCTAAAAAAGGTGTTGTTTTTTGTATCCTCATAATGTGCTATCATTTCTTCCATAAAAATTGCCCAAGTGACCATTTGTTTACAATAGCAAAGCCATTGATACCATACAAACTGATTTGGTTCCAAATATAAAGTTGCAATCCATACCTTTTGTGTGTTTTTCACATTATGGAGATTGAAATATTACTCCATCTGTAGTATCCATGTTACGGGATCCTTACCATCGAACTTCCTCATATCGATCTTTGGAATATGGTGGTTCTTAAATCCAATGTTAGAGTCTATGAAATCATGATTAACATTTCTTTTGTTCTCATCATGAGTTTCATTTACTACCCTTTCTCCATTAGTAATCATTTCTTGTAGCAACTTTGTCAAATCTGTCTTCAAATCTTCCATGCTGCCTTTAAGTTTTTCTTCTATACCATTCATATTAACTTCCACTTCATTCATCTTAGCTTCCATGCCTTTCTTTAAACCATCCATATTAGCTTCCACATATTTCTTTAAACCATCCATATTAGCTTTCATGCCATCTATATTAGCTTCCACGCCTTTCTTTAAACCATCCATCGTAGCTTTTGTTACTTTTTGTGAGAGTGAATTTTATTGCACTTGATCTCGTAATTTTGATTTATCATGTTGCATTTCTTCCTCTTATTCATAAGTCACGATAGAGATTTCAAGTTCTTTACTAGGTGTTTCCATTATCTTTCTTCGGGACATCAATTAATGATAATAATTCTTCACGTTGCCCTTTGGATTCCTTCAAACTAATTTTTTAACCAGACTTACACAAAATTTTAAAAACGTTACACACCTTTTTTCACTTTGTAGGGGCTCGATATTGAATCTGTTTTATATATCTAATTTTGGATCTCCAAGATCTAAAATAGCGTCTTGTGATAGCCCTATGATTTCTCTTTACAACCTCGCAAGTATGATCAAGATTGGGTTCTCCAAGGAAGAGTTATGCCAAATCTCCCACGATGAATTGATTATTTATTGTTTCCATAGATCGAACTTGTATGAAGTGACACATGTCATTGTTTTGACCTTAGGCCCTAAAACCAATACACAGAAAGCTACAAGCCATCCTCTTTCTATAACTTTTTCTGAATTTTCAATATGATGCTCAGAGAAAACATTATGACGATTTTCCCCAGGTCACCTATTTGGGATGTAATTTGGGGGCCTGCAAAAACCCTAAATATCTTGGACCATATCTATGAAAATATAGCAAAACAAGCCCTAAAATTCGAGCCCGAGCTTTATCACGATTTCGATGCAAATCCATTTTAATTTTAGAGTCTGAAGCTTCGTAGAACAATAATCATAGTGAATATTCCACGATGACCTATTTGTTATGGAATTATGGAGCTTCCGAAAACCCTAACTTCCTAAGATCATATCTCTGAAAATATAGCGAGATAAGATTTGAAATTTGGACTCGATGTTCAAAATGATTTTGGGTCAAAGGGGTTTTGTTTTTAGCTTCTTAAACTTTGTAGAGAAAATGTTATAGTGAAAATGTCACAATGACCTATTTGGAGCAGTAAAATCGTAGAATCCAAAGCTCTGGTACCAAATGTTTTGAAACCAGCTCACAAAAAGATAGAAAATATAGATCAACGACTTAAAAATCAGCCACTTAGAGGGGGAACCTCCTTTACATTACACAAATGAAAAATTCTTCGATGATACAAATGACAAGACCTCCTTTATATATATAGGAGTCTAAGGGGTCCCAATACAATCAGAGCCTACATAACAATAATATTGTAGGGGCACAAAAATAACAATAGTGGGTTTCTATGGGGCATAATAATAACAACATGGGGACTATATTGGCACAATAATACAATAAGAAGGTTGCACTAATAACAATAAGGGGTTACACTAGTAGTATAGGGACCTAACAGGGAGCATCTTTCTTAACAGTTACACTAATGCCGAATTCCTCATTCATAGATCTTTGGTAAATGAAGATGGGGGTACTCAATGGCTGGGAATTTATGTCTTCGAGAAGCTTACCTCATAAAAAGGGACACCCTCAATAGCCCCATAAGGAAAATATGGAACAAAATATGGGGAGGAAAAGTCTGGCCAAAAGTGGCACACTTTCTTTGGCTAGTGGGGCATAAGAAGATCCTCACATGGGATAGATTGCTAAAACATGGATAATTGGGACCATCCAAATGCCCTCTCTGTAAGAGAAATGAGGAAAAAATGCAACACCTTTTGAATGCTTTCCCAATCGCTGGCGAAATATGGGAGAAGATTGCCACTCTTTTCATCCCATTAGACCGACACCTGGAGGATATCCTAGAGACTATCGAAGGATGACCGTCTCAACAATTTCATAACCCAATCATCAACAGAGCATGGTGTCTAACCTTGGGCTTTAACCTCTAGAATTTGTGGAAATAATTAAATAGAGCTATCTTCCATGACCAACCCCCTTAGATCTCCCTTATCTAGACATAGGTGAAGGAAAATATGAGGGAAATCATCCTCTTGGAGAAATGGGATCCTGATGATTAGCAGATAGATCCTCAAGAATTGGTGATCCTTCTCTCCCTAAATCTTTCTTAGGAAATGATCCACCATGTGACCTCTGCAGTAAGGGATCCCTCTACTGCATCTTCGTCAGTCTTCCTTAGGCCCTCTTCTGGTTGTATTCAAATCAATTTTGATGGTGTTTCAAAGGGAAACCCTAGCCCCAGAGGATACAATGGGGTATTACAAGACTCATAGGGCCACCCAACTGGGGCCTATGCTAGATATTGTGGCTATAGCACTAATAATGTTGTAGAATTGACGACACTTGAATATGGTTTAATTTTAGCCCAATAACAGGAATGGTTAAGGATCCACATCGTGGGAGACCCCAAATTAATCATCCAAATGACCCAAAAGATTATCAATGGCCCCCCCACCTCCAAAATTTTCTGGACTTGGTGTTTGGAGACCCAACTCAAGAGGATAAAATTTCTCTTGGAACAATTTGAATATGTGTCGACTGGACATGTCCTCCACACCGGAAACAAAGTTGCTGACTAGATTTCCAATCATTGATCGATGAGGTCCAATAGAGAATATACCACATCATAACGGTGATGTAAAGAGCAAGGCAGACTTGGACCCTGGAGAATTCCAAGCCCTCCAATGTCTCATGGATACAAATTCCTCTGTCCCCGATGTGGGTGTACTTCACAATGGCCAGTTGGCAGTTGAACCACCACACGAGACCGTCTAGCCTCCATGCGCACTTTTAACTCACCATGAAGAACCATACCAGCTCTAAATTCCTGCAAATGGTGACTCTGCTCACACGCTTAGTCCATAAATATAGAACCTACAATGGCAGTTCCTTCAGTTTGTTGTTTCAGGATATGAATTTTGGTTTTGCGGAGAACGATGGAGCTTAGTCCTAGGATGCCTCGCCGGGGTCAAGGCCCTGGGTGAGAAGGGAGGGAGTCACTTGGGATTACTCGGGGTGGTTTGATACTGAAGTTTGAGATTGTCTATGGGACCCTAGAATGCAAATCGCTAGGGTTCCTTTTTGCCTTCTCGCTACAATTTCCATTAAAGGGATGAAAAGTATCTCGAGGCACCGAAGCTTATGTATGTTGTTTGGGGTAAGTTCGTTCCCATATACTTTTATTTTCTCTCTTAGAATTGGGGTGTCCAACTCACTTATAATTGGGTTCATCCTAGTTTATGGGTCCTTCTAGTCCATGATTTTTACTGTAATTGGAGGGAGGGGGCTATCTTGGGATGCAATACGCTCCTCTGACCACCTGAAAGTTGGCTTTAGCGAAAGGTTAAAAGTCGGTGTGTGGGATCTCTAATGCCCAGGGGTAGGTGCGTTTTCATTTGCTAGTGGAGGGGGTGGAGGAAGGTGCCCCGAACAGTCGCTCACTCAGACTGGTTCTACACAGACTTTATATGTGTTTTAATGCATGGTATTGGGTTGTTGTTTTACACTAGTCAAAGTTTGTGTTTCTGTAGGTTTGGCAGTTTTGTCTCGTCTGTCTCAGTATGCCTCCTTAAAGGGGACGACCTCGTCGCGAGGGAGGTAGCCACCTTTATGCTGGGTGGCTCGAACTGGGTATCAATTTTCCCTCAGACACTTCTAATAGCTGGGAGATGGAAGAGGTTTGTTCCATCTCTCCAACTCGCTCCCTAGGCTATGTGGTAGCCCCTGCCACACTAGAGTCCATTGTTGAACAACTGCGAAATGTCCAGTTGAACATGGATATTCTCCAGGAACATCGATATGATGATTGCATTAAGATAGTGGCGTATATCAACGACATCCAATATATACAAAATGAAATACTAGAACAATTGGACAACCTTCGACGCCAACATTACCGCACCAATGAACACCTCCACGGCCTGGAAGCGAGGGTGGAGCACATTGATTTCCATATGCATGAACATGTCGGCTATTTTGTAGCTCCTCCTGTAATAACCCCCAACCCCCCTCCTTAATATGATGCCATCACTTTTGGTTAACTTTTGTTTTCTTTAAGCATGTTGACGCTATAAGGCCTATCGAAAATAATGTAGGTTATCTGCTTTTTATGGTTTCCTCGAGGTCCTGATCTCAACAAGTCTGGTTGGAATTGGAGAAATGGGTCTCCTGAATTGAATTTTGTACTCAATGTTTTTCTGGAAATCTAGTGAAAGTACTTTGATTGACAAAAAATAAAAAAAGTAATATAATA
>APFE031267899.1:0-19903 GCA_000404065.3 Pinus taeda
TTCGCTTCATTTCGACAAAATTCCTTGTTTCACACATCGGGATAAGTTTCACTCAAATGGTGTTTCAGAGAAATAAAATATGAATTTGGGAAAACTGAGATAGGTTTTTGTTCACAACATTCCAAAAAATAAAAATATCCTTCACTTTTTGCATAGGTGTCATGGTTTTAGAGAAATGTCAAAATTACAATCGTCAGATCCAAGGAGGTTGGCCAAGGCACTAAAACGACGGAAAAGGCCCGATTCACTCCAAATTTTGGCCAAAGCCTCTTTGACTGAGCATGGTAATTTATTGGGTACTCCCAGCCCAAATTTCAAGAAATTTGGAGAAAATTTTGTCAATTGTGAATTTTTTGTGCCACACACAGGTTTTTGCCCCCAACGAGTCGCGCACCGTGCGCGACCCTTTTGATTGGGAGGTCCATTTCAGGAAAAGTTTGCATTTTTTGGATTTTTCATGCAAAAATACATTTTCTCAGGAAAGACCAAGAAATTTCACCAAGTTTTGAGCCTCCAGAAGGTCAAAAAACAAGTAAAAAATGACTTTTTGCCACCTTTTTGACACACGGGAAGCAGTCTTGGGAGATTGCAACGTTTGAGGGGAAAATGGACACCAAATTCAGAAATTCCACTTGGGTTGGAAAGTAGACATCCAGACCTTTCCAACAAGCCCACTTTTGCCTCATTTTGACACCTGTAAGTGCCTCAAAAACTGCTTCAGGGCGCTACGCATCAGGCTACTTTCACAGAAATGCACCTATAGCTCAGCAAAACGCAATTTTGACTAGGTTTGACTTTTTGGAGTGGATTTTGATCCTCCTTGATGTAAATGATGTAATTTTATGATACTTTGACACTTATTTATCTCTTCTAGAAGATTCATTCATGAAATAGGCAAAAATTTAATGAATGAATTGGTTTCCTAGCTTATAGAGGCAAGTTGTTTTGACTGCCTAGATTTTAGTGCTCAGTTTGGAATTGGTTGAAACAGCTCCTAGGATAGTGAGCTCGACCCCTAGAGGCAAGGAAAGATGTTAGCTTGCCTATATTATGTACTTTCTTAGTCATTTTCATGGTTTGACTCTTGAGGGAGAAAGCTTCTATTGTATTACTTATTGTATCTTTGCAATTTTTGGCTAAGGAAGACCAGGGTTTTGCAGTCCTTTTTGGGATTCTTGTGGTTACATGTATTGATGGTGTGCTTCTCTTTGTACTTGTAAGTTTGTTGTGTGAATCATATTCTTACTTTTTCTTCTGCAAATTAGGCAAATGACGTGTTAAGGTAGAATTCATGGTTGCTATGCTCTGCCTTTAAGTTTGCTTAATATCAATGTTTTCAGCTGTTTAAGGAGAATTCAAGGTGCTTGCTTGCTCTCCTTAGCTTCTCACCAGTCATTCTCATCCACATCCAAATCTTTCAAAGGCATCAATATAGTCTCCTACCTCGCCCCAAAGAACCCCCTGCGAAAACTATGTCCAATCCCCGCACCCAAAATTGCCTTTCCCCAATTTTCCACCAAAACCCTAAAAATCCCAAATCAAAATCTTTTTTATCAGTTTACTAGCCTAAAATCAGTGTTATTTATTGGCTATCTCTTCCCATTGAAGATCTTTGCCGAGATAGACCGGAGAGAGCCCTCTCCTGCCCCATAGGGCTAGCTACGAGGCTAAGTGGTTTGATGTTGCCTTGGAGTTTACCTTTTTCAGCCTGAGGTGAAATTTCAAGCGCTAACAGGCCAATGGTCCGAACCTACAAGTGGTAGAATAGAAGTTGAGAGGTCTCCTCCGATGTGGATAGCATTATCTAAGATCATAAATCTATCTAGCCTTGAAGCAATCTGATGAAGACCGAATCTTTTGTTATTCCAGGTATAGATGCCATTGTTGAAGGGTAGATCGATTAGCCAATTACTTTGAATGAACTCCTTGAAGTACTCACTTTCATTGTCTAGTCTGATTCGGCCTCCTAGTGTTTCCTCTAATTTCGTGATCATATTAAAGCTGTCCCCCATAATCCATAGTGGATGGGCCCGAGTGGCATTGAGCAGCGTGAGCGTGTCCAGAGTTGTGGTTTTGTCCATTGCAGCTTGTGGGAAATAAACATTGGTAAGGTGACCGTGCACATTGGTCCCTATGATATGGAAGCTAGCTTGAATGAGGTGATGGTTTGCATGGAAGTCTGTGAGCACAATGGCCTGTGCATTCCATGCTATTGCTAATCCTCCTGAGGCTCCTATAGCATCCACTGCCATAAAGTGACTACCAGGCCATGCTTTTGAAAGAATGGTGCTGAGAAAAGTACTATTACATTTTGTTTCTTGCATAAAGAAGATATGAGGTTTCTCCTACTGTATTAAGTGTTTTATCATTCCGTATTTCCTAGGGATGTTTAGCCCTCTTAAATTCCATGATGTGAGCTTCATGGTTCAGGGTTGGGGAGTGGCTTGTAGTACTTTATGAGTTTAGAATATCTTCCAGATTCTACCAACATTTCCTCGATGAGGATGGTTTGTTGTAGATATGTCTTTCTACCTCGTTTCTTGGTATCCTTGAATAGGTTCTTTCCATCCCACTAACTTGCTGGTTGAATTCCTAGAGATCGTTGTTGATGTGCTCTGGATAGGATGACCTATAGCCTTTCTCGCTGTCTTGTCGGGATCTTATCAAATTTTTTTTGCTTGCATGCTTGCTCAAGGCTAAAAATGTCCAAGTCTCCTAGGTCGATGCTTTCAGGCTCTTCTTCCATCTGCTTGAGTTCATTGCTCTCAGCCATGATGTTCGTTGCATGCTTGGGATCGATCAGAAGGGTATCGATGTCCATACCATTAGGTTTCCAAGCGAAATCTTTAATGGAAGCGGTGGAGGGGAGAACTTGGGTTTGCTCGGGGACATGGTCAGGAGACGAATCCGAATGGGGGTTGATAAAGGGATAATTGGGAATCTCATAAGAGTGCATGGGGGGTTCAGAGACCACTGAGGCAGGCTGAGCTAGAATATCAAAACTATTGCTGGTGGAGGGAGTAGAATTGCTAATAGGGGGATTTTTGGGTTGAGAAGTAGGCTTTTTATGATTTATTTTCTGAGATTTCACTTTAGTAAATCCATCTTGATTAGTTTTCCCTGAGGCAATATTGGAGGAGGGCTTGGCATTAAGCGGGCAATCCCAGAATAGGTGTCCATGAGCATGACATTTTCTGCATCTAAATGGAACATGCTCATAATCTAATGTCTGAATCCATTCACAATCATCATGAAATAAACTTACCGAGTCCGGAAGAGCTTTGTTCAGATGCATGTAGACACAGATGCGGGCATAGGAAGTGTACCTTCTGTGCTTTGTTTCTTCTGCAACTTTTATAAACTCTCCCAAGCCATTTCCAATGTCTTTTAAGGATTCCTGATCCCAATATTCCAGTGGCAGGGAATATAACTGGATCCAAACTGGTGCTGAACTTAGATCTTCTTTGTCTGGATTGAATCTTTCGATCCAATCATGTAGATAAAGCCCAACAGCGTTGAATAAATAAGGGTCACTATCTATGACCCTATTTTGATCTTTTATGCAATTGAATATCGTTGTAAAGAACCCCTTTGGTCCTAGTTTCAGATTGATGTGTCCTTTTGGTTTCCATTTGGCTGCTATCCAACCTTATAAGGCTTTCTCTGTTGGCCAAAAACCAATAAATTTCCCAATAAGGGCATGATCTTTCATGTATTGGATTTGGGTGTTGATTCTTTGTCTGTGCAATTCAATCTTTGGTCGTTTTGCAGCTACAGGTTTGCAGGTCGCATAGGTTACTTTGGGCATCTCATCATCGCCTACAACCTTTTGCTGCCTATCCGGGGGTATAGCTTCTGTACCCTGTGCTTCATTATCCATATCATGTTTATGTTGATCTGTATGCATCTGCGAAGCAGAGGCATTGTCAGATCTATTCTAGGCCAGAAACACAGGGTTCACCATGGGGGAAGGCCCCAAGTCCTCCCCCATCAAGGTTGCCATTGAGGTTGAACTATTAGCTGGCGTGTGTGGCCATCAGGAGGTGCAAGGTCGATGGATCAAGGGCATCATGCTCAGAGCAAAACTCTGTCGCAGAGATTGGGTAAAACCCTAGATTGCCATGTTCTTGCTCCTCAGTCAACATAAAATATTAATTAGGAGTTCGATTTCCAATGATTAATGTTATTTTTAGTATGTTACTCACATTTTTTTACAGAAATTGTTAGATATTATTTTGTAATCAGTTCCTTTTTGGAATTTGATAGTATTTTAGCAAAAAGTCTATAAATATATTGTAATAAATTTGAACAAGGGTTGGAACTTGTAGAAAGAAAGAGGACATTTTGATGTAAGTTGTGCATGTACTAAAGTGATTAATTTCATTAATACGGAAATTTTGTTCCAAGATTCCTGTGTCAGGAAATTGGTGATGTCTCCTCTCATGTGATCAAGTTATTTTCCCAGTTTTTTCATATGTTTTTTCTGTCTCTATTGTTTAACGAAGATTAAGGGTTGAATTTTTTTAAATACACTCTGCTCTGGCTTATAAATAATATCTATGTTTTCATTCTACTTTTAAATATATAATTCATCCTAGCATGCTCTATGTTTAATTGAATCTAAATCTTTTCATCTCATTCACTCCATAAATGCTCTAAAGATCCAAAAGCTTTCCTACCTTTCCCTGTTACATTTGTTATGCCATTTTTGTATTTGATCACCCAAGATGCATTAAGTCCATGCCCTGTGGACTTTCCCTGCAGTTTTCAACCAAATATTTGAAAAACCAAAATCAAAAACTCATAACTAGCCTAATATCTTAAAACATAAAATCTAAATCATATAGAGATATCCCTCTCTAAAGCTAGAAGGGCTAGATCACAACATCCAAAGTGATTTTTTGGTTACCTCTAAGTTTCTCTCGACAACCTTGGTAAATTATGGAGTGATAACATTCTGGAAACCATATTGAGCACAGAGGTTTCATCTTCCCCAAGAAATACTATTAAGTTTCAAATCTGGTATCTGATGATAGGAAACCTTCATACATATGAAGGCTAAAACATTCACCCGATGACTCCAAACAGGTACAAGATGATCTAAAGACTCCACTAGCAGCAGGATCTAGAAATCAAGATGAGTTCTAAATCTAGAAGGTATGAACCTATGCATCACATTCATATTCCAAGCTTTCTAACTCACATGCTTGTTGTAAGTTGGCAGACTTATTTACCTACCTTTAGAGATAAAAAAGGAGATGATGCTACTTTGCACCTGATTAGGTTTCATATGCACATCGGTAAGTTTAAAGTTAAATTTCATGAAGGTTGTCTTATGAATATGTTCATGGTGTCCTTGGAGGGAAATGCATAATCATGGTATGAAAGCTTGCCAAATAATTGTTTATATTCTCTTAGATATTTTCATACAATATTTTATGAGAAATATAAAGAACATCATCCTTCTTTGTTGCTAGTCAAAGATTGTTGCACACATTTTGACAATTTTATTGAGGATTTCAAAAGTTTTTATGAAGATGATCAATTTATGGATGATGAGATTATATAGGATATTCATAAGACACATTTCAACCATGAAGAAGATGAAGAATCTGCCTTCTATGACATTCAAGAAAATTTTCAGCAGGTACTAATTCCCTTGGTTGAAGATGAAAGAGAACTGAAATTTAAAGATGACAATCATGTTCTATCCCCTGAAATTGATGAAAATATGTAGCAAGCTTGCAAGTTTTTATGTGATCATGATAAAGATGAAGATAATCAGAATCTTGATGTGGAAACTCATGTTTTGTCCCTTGGATCTTATGAAAATTTTCAGATTTTAAGAAACCAACATATGGATGAGGATTGTCAATCAAGTTTTTCTTTAGACTTTACGTTTTATGAAATTTCATTTCAAAAAGAATCTTGTCAAGTTCATATTTCAGAAGTTGTATGTATGGAAAATTTAGATAGTGAACCTGCACATGACAGTTTTCAAACAAAGTCACATGAGAATAAGCATAATAACCTACAAATTATGCCAATCAACTCTTCAATACAAGAGAATTTTGTCATTGAGTTTCAAGGAGATTCCGAAGAAGAGAAAGTTGTTTTGGATCCTTCAGATGATGAAAAATATATTTATAATCTTACATCCCTTGAAAACACAAACCCAAAAACTTCAGAAAATCACAAAGACATTTTTATTGAAGTATATGAGAATTCATTTTTAGGCATTGAACAACAAAGGGAAATTCTCCATGATTTTGAGGATCCTTTGGAAAACCTATTGGAATCTTCAACAAAACTGAATTTGTGTTGGTTATGGATTATGAAGAGGGTTTCAATGGGAAGTTTAGGTTTCCATTTTCTGAGTTTATTTTTATGCTAGGAGGAGCAGAATGCAAGCTTCATCTATGTAGCCATTTGCTTGACTAGTTGCATTGGAAATTTTTTATTACTTGATATTGCAACCATTTCAACAAATTAGAGTGAGTAGGAGTGTGAATAAGCTCAACATTTTGAGCATCCTTTGCATCCATATTTTTCAAACTTTGGTTTGCAGCAGAGTTTTCAGTTTTCAGTATATAGTTCAGACTCTAGTCTGAAGAATGGATTTGGTTCAGTATGAGGATTGGAATAGATTACCAGTGGGTTTCAGTTGTAGTGCTTTCATGGTAGAGCATGTTGCATGTTTGGGATCAGCCCAATGGATCAAGCTACTAGTATACGATGTTCTTGGCACCTCACAAGGAAGATGTCATCCCCATTGGAGCCACTGTTAGGGTCCTGTAATTTATAGTGGTCAATTGATGATTATCTAGTTTTTTTTTTTTTTACTCTACTGGTAAATTTTAGCCTATGAATCGCTAGGCGTCATAGCCTAAAGGTTTGTTTGTCCAAGGAACCATTTAGTTCTTGAAGCTATGTGGTCAAGGAAAGTCTAAATGTTTGGGATATTTTTTGCATATAAATCCTAGGTAATATCATGTTGTGGGTGTTTTCATGGTAAAGTGGTTAGAATCATCTTTCCAACAGTATATCGGGTGCTTCAAACTGACTTCCAGATCAAAAGATAGAGCAAGTTGAAGTGTGCTCCTCAAAACCACAAAACAAAGAAAAAGGCCTAAGTGTGAAATAATTTATTTTAATTAGTAAAATTAATTCAAAAAAGTAACTTAGCAACCTAATTTCTAAAACATTATACCACATTTAATTTCACGCGTCTGTTGCAAGTCAAAGTTGAAAAGTCAAACAAGATTGTGGCCCCACCTCGAAATTTATGTAATAAAATTCCCTAATGTTATATAGAGACTACATAAAGACTACATAAAATTATTATAAATTTGAATATTTTTATAGAAATACCACCCAACATTTTATATATGGCATAACATGGATTAATGAGTTTCGCCAAGGTTTCTAAACATTAAGACAAATTTTCATCCTTAAAATTTTCCTTACCTTTAACCTACCCCCACCCTCTGAAAAGATGTTTTTCACTTTACCACTTTTTACAGTTGTCACCCTCTTGTTAATACCATTATTCCTATTATTTAAATTGTGGAAGGAAGGATATAAAATGAAATCTTTCATATATTTATGAAATGATTTTTATGGATGGGAGGCTGAGCAAAAATGAGACTCATGAAAATGAAGTTTTCAGATAGGAGGCTAAGTTAAAGCAAGAATTATATCTGAATGAATTTACGGGTGCAGGTGAAATGAATTTATAGGGGAAAGTAAAAGGAGATTTAATCAAAATATTTGGAAATATTATTCAAAATATATATATTTTTTCCCAAATATTTTTCCCAATGTGGATCTTATCTACCTTGGAGACTTTTCATGAGAAATTCCAATGCTATCCTTCATCCACTAAAAGTGAAATTTTCAACACCCAATAGTCAATGGTCTGCTAGCCCCTTTGGCTAGACTCATGGTCACAACCCTATGTTGGACCATATTGCTAGGGACTAGGGTCAAAAGTGCCAAACCCCAAATTTCTATAAACTCTTGATACTTTTTTGAGATCTATGTATGATTAATAATATATTACAAGGAATTAAACTATCTCCATTAGTTGACATACATGTTAGAATATTTCAATATCGGGGGTTTGTGATGGCTTTATTTCAACAAGCCCCTGATATCCCTGAGGCCCGATAGGCTGATACATTAACATCAATGGCTCCATAACACAATTACCCCTTTCCTGATAACTCTTATTTAGAACTCTTTATGGTTACCTAACTAGGCACTAAGTAAAGGACTTCCGACCCAAAAGTTTCAAACTTCAGTCAAACAAACCAAAAATCAAAGAGTGGTCAATCCTTGAAATTCAATGGTTCATCCTTGAATCTCTCTAAGTTCTAATAGATATTCCCATCATATTGTAATGGTATGAAATAGGATTTTATAGGGCTAGAAACTACCCTAAAGGATTCTATAAACTCGACAAGATTGATTAGCCTGCTAAGGCCTCTCAGAGACACTACCTTTAGCCAAAAATCTTCTAAGAAAGACAAAATATAGAAAATAGCCAAAATTCGTAACTTCTCCCAGCTGAAGGATATTTTCCTCCCTTTCATCACTGAGAAGAGAAGAGTCAAGTACAGTAGCTTACCTCTAGAGGTAAAAAGTCATCTTGAGTAGAGATAAACGTCAATTCCTCTCATGCAAGATAAGAATGTAGCCACAATTACCCTTGTTCTATAGCTTGCCTAAGAAGGGACAACCATACTAATATATTACAAGAAAATTCTCAGCCTTAAATCAACATGTGCATACCACTCACACCTCATCCATCTCACAACCTCCACAAATCACATACTTTAGAGAATTGCCTCTTCATACAAAATTCATTCATCAAGGAAGTATCATTTATTAAATAAGCACAATAAGACAATACTTCTTGTTCTTATTTTATAAAATTCAATAAACATCACACCAACTTATGCATCACTCTTCATGACCCATGCATTTCCTTCCTATTATGGAAAACATGCCCCAAAGTATACCTCCATACACATAACTCATTTATATGGGAAAATAAAAGCTTAGTGGCTAAGTATAATACACATATGTCCACCTCATTATTACAATATACACATGAACTAACGTATCCATTAGATTGAAGTGTTAAATAACATTAATTCTTTAAGGAATAAAGGTTGTTAACTAAGAAATGTTATACAATACTCTCAACTATTCATTCATACACAGCTATCAGACATTCCCAACATCTACCAATTCATCATTGCAAGAAAGAACAATGATCAACATAACAATATTCCTAAATATTTTAACGAAAATGTCATTCCACTAATAGGATGTAGATAAATTATCTAAATCACAAAACTTGTTGGAAACTAAATAAGGATGAGCCACTCTCCACCAAATCTTGGGCTCTACAACATTATAGTTTATCTCATAGTTGGCCACCCCCAATATAGATCTAATGCCTTAAAGAAAAATTCACTTAGGGTTATTCAAAGCTACAAATCAGGCACAAGAGATGAAGGCCACTCTCCTTCATATACAAGATTTAGGATTTTCACTTCAATACGTAGTTATGGCCCTGTACATAGAAAAATATGTCCATCCAAGGCTTGAACAACAACAAAAAGTTATACAAGTCCCTTAAAACTTCATTTCTCTAGCGCTTTACATGACATAGTTAGGAAAACCATTCATAAATTCTTCTAGGCCTCTTAACCTTAGGTGAAGGCTTCTCACTGATTCCTAATCTAGTTCACTTTAGAATTCACTTCCGCACCAAGTATCTATGACTTAGAAGACATTCTAGTCACTGCCTATTCATATTCATGCCTTTCACACACATGTGGATCAAATGTTTTCACCCAAATTAATAGGTCAGTGGTTCTCTCACATGAAATCTATTATATGTTATCTCTCTCGTGTTATCCTCTATCTACATTATTTTTATGTGTCAGAACCATGATTGTTGCTCCCAACCTCAAATTTTGGGGTTCTTACATTAGGTTATGGTTAAAGTCTTGGAATATTCTAGAGTGGTACATAGCCTATTCATTGGGTTAGTCTAGTACCCCCTCCCACATTCTCTCATAACTCCTAGAAGTTGACAATTCAACTACCATATTGGAAAAATAGGGTATAATTGAATTCATAAAATATAGACGATTTCCCAATCCCCTCACAACTTTACATTCAATGAAGCTTCTTTCCCAATCATTGAGGTATATGTAGGTTTCCTCTTCTTTAGTTTCATCCATATTTCTATTATTAATTAAAACAATATTTACATTAGGATAAATGCTAGAATATAACCATGTTGGTTATTTAACATTAATAGCTTTACTTACATTTCCAAAATTTGGGGGTTAAGATGGGATGTTACATTCCTCACAATGAATCAAAAGTAAAATTACCTTGTATGTAATTAATAAAAACACCACCATCATGATAAAAGAATGAGTGTCTAGTCATATCACAAGAAAATATAAGTGGTATCACAAGCTGGTGTCTAGCTTCTTGTAGAAACTAAAGATTAGCTGTGTTATACAATGTGTTTTATGAAATGTGGGATGAGGTTAAACCCTGTCATGGTATCAAAACATGTGTTTGAAAATGTATCACATCCATAATTTGTTTGATGCAATACATTGCATCACAAATAAACTTTGGATGCAACCCACAACCATGAAAACTATATCTTACAGCCAATACCCCTTTCCTATCACAATGAAGGATTAACCCTAGGATACCTAACATAACAACCATGTGTGCCACATGTTTTCTTATCATGTTACCTAACACCTAGATTGATATGGACACTAATTGACCTAGAGATAAAGAGAGGAAGAGAAACACTAGAAATATTAATTTAGGGGACCATAACTTGGTGCCACAAATTCAACATTTAAAAAATTTATATTCATTGAGAAGTTCTCATCAAGTATAACAAGTTCAAGGATTCAAATTTATCATTCTATGAGATTTAATATGAGAAATATATAAGAGCCCATGTACTAAATGACACTCTAGGGTTGGGTCTATTACAAAATCATTCAAAGTTCATCAATGAGTTTCTACCTCCATTAGAAAAAATTGATGATTACTTTCTTTCCATAAAATTTAGGGTTTTTAACATCATCCAAGGTTAAGTGTTGTTTCTCCTATTCTACATATTTCTTGCCCTTTTGTTTCCACAAATTTCACCAAGATTCAACGATGCCTCTTTTGGCTTCAAATTTTCTTCTAGTGGATAATCTATAAAGGGGTTAGTCAAAAGAATATTTAACATACCTTTCCCACTTTCCTCCAATTCTAAATTGGAATCATCAACATACTTGTAATTTTGACATTTAGCATCCTTGAGGGTAATCTTAACACTATTTACATCAAACCAATGGCTTCTTATAATGAATCCATTTTAGCTTTATTTGAAACTATAATTTTATGAAGTAGGGATTCTTTGAGGATTAAAACCTGATACTACCTCAAATTTGGATTGTGATTCATAATCTTTCCCTTAAGGCCCTTTATCTTCCTAAAATAGTTTCATTTTCTACACCTTTACAATGATATAGGAGCGATCCTACACAACATGTTTATAGCAATTTCATCTTTCACAATTGAAGGGGATAATGAAATAGTCTAACTCTTGAGTCTATGATGAGCTACCATAAACACCACTTGTTTCTCAACAAGACCTCACTTATGTCAAGTTGAAGTAAAATTATTGCCACCTTTATGTAAATATCGGTTTTCAATGATGTATCAACATGAATCATCTAACCTAGCACATTAACAATATCCTTGATTGTATTTTCAAACATAGTTCGTTTTCCAAGCCAAGAAATATCACCCACACTAAGAATTTTAAAATCCTTTTAATTCCTCTATCAAAACATGGATGCCATGACTTTAGAGTGAGGAAGGTAAAGCCCCAAAACATGGAAACCCAAATTATGGATTTTATTTTCTTTTTGGAATGAAACATAAACCCTATCCACCATTTTTTTAGAAATAAAAGAGACATTTTAGCCAATCATTAAAGTCAAAACCTTCCCCATCCATGAATTCAAAGATATTTCAAAAATATTAAGACTTAGAAATTTTCCAATAATACATTGTATGCATAATCCACCACTTGTTCGAAATGGTTATCTTAATTTTCAAATATTTTTCTTTATCACCTTCTTACTCTTCTTGTGATGATCTTCGTCAACCTTCTCCTTTAAATAGGGGGAATTCTTGAAACAACCATTTGTATGTTCAATATATAAGATATTGCCAATGGAAACTCCCTCTGCTCGCAACCCTTACTAATTTAGAGAGGTCCATTTTCACCAGAGAAGACATTTAATGTTATTTATAAATTAGCATTTATAGATCCATGAAATTTAAAAACCTAAAATAAATACAATTTTGGAGGTAGGAGAAATAATGAAACTAATGGATATTCATTGTAAACAACTTCATGAATTCTTTTACAATTGAGTCCCATGTCATTTGAAATTTCCTTTGAATTATAATATTGACGTTGCTGGAAAATACCAACATATAGGAGGTATCCCTGATATGAAGTCCCAACTAGACCTCGCACCATTTGGAGTAGGATCCCCATCCGAGAAATACGCCCGACTTCCATATTCTTAATGATTTTTCTTGGTTGCAATAGACAAGATTAGAGGGTATGCATATGTTTTTGAGATGAACAAGTAAGTTATCCTTGTGAAGTATTCAATTGCAAAGTGTATAAATGTTCTTTCACAGAAGGAAAAGTGAAAGTGAATACATAATAGAAAATTAATAATATTATCCTAATAAATACACACACATACTTATTAAATTAGAATCACTAACTATCTTGTGAAATAGTTCATAAAGAAATAACAATCGTGAAAACAAGAGACACACAATTCAAAGATGCATACTAAAGCCAATGAAATAGTTCATTTTCATTAGTGTGTATAAACATAAACATACACCACAAATAATGAAATAATAGTCTTATAACATTCACAATATATGTATGAAGTGTGTCGGCTCTAAGAGATTCAAATCATTAAGTGAAAGACCCAAGATACATTATTATAGTGATACACCAGTAGCTCCAATAGTGGAATGTTGAGGCACTACTTGCTCGTCAAAAGGATTACCTTCTCTCTTATGCTTAGCTTGAGAAGTTGAGGTGAAAAGTTCTTTGATTCAACTATGAGGGTATATTTATAAAAAATGAGGTGACTTTCCACCTCCCTTGTGATTCTTGACTCTTGAGCTTCTATGTGCCTTTTGAAGTTCTATATGAACTTGAGCATTACATGACTCTAGGAATTTTTAGTGACTTTTCATATTCCATGTGTGGCCCTTGGGATTCCACACATTTTACATTTTCTCATTTTGTTGAAAATACAATATTACATTCCAAAAATTGTGGCAAAATACATTGACATGATAAAACTTTTATGGTGACAATTTGAGAAGCCGTGATTTTGCGATGGTGGCATAATACTTTGTGGTATATTAATGCCAATTTTTTCTCCTTACTAATATGTCTTCAAATATTCATGATAGGTCTTGCTGGTACTTCATATTCATCCTCAAAGGGGTTGGTTATAGTATTATAGGATTCCATGTCATCTTGATCTTCATTCATCTATCATAGTTTAGTGTTCCTTTATTTTCTTATTTCATGGTCCCTTTATGTCTTACCTCCACAAGTGTCTTCTTTCAGCATCTCTTCGATGTCCTCCTTGAGCATCATCCCACAATGTTAAGATAATAACATCTGAAAATAAATTTCTCATGACAAGAAAATATCAGTCCTGAAATCACCTAGTCTAGCTTGATTCTCATGCAACATGTTGACTGTGATGGGATATTCTGTAAGATTGAAGAGAGAGGAATTTTTGGGTGCAATGCACATGATTAGGAGGAAAGAAGTGAGGGATTGATCACCATGACTGTGCAATGTGCAGTGGCTGAGTGAGAGGCAAGTTAGGGATTGTGCATTGGGAAAGTCTAGGAAGTAGAGAGGCATGATTGAGAAATATGATTGCACAGTGTGTAGTGGCTGAAGGAGAGGTAAGTTAGGGTTTGCACATTTAATCAATGCAAGGTTCCATAAGGTTCTCCACTTTCCATTATTGGGAAAGTGTAACCAACAACACTGAGTGACTGAGAATTGTAGTTGCTCGATGCATAGTTGAGGGAGGTTTCCCTATAGGATTGCGTAGTGCACAGTTCCAAGATCTATAGGAATCGACATTTCGAACCCTCCTCTGTGGTTCATCATCAAGATAGATCCATGAGTGAAAAAGTCAGAACTCAAAGGTGTAGATAAATAATGGTGAGGGTAGGGTTGGGAATGAATGGTAGTCAACACTAATGGTAATGCTTTAACACAATTTTTAATATTTATTTTTATTTTTAATTTTGTTAATGATTTTAGTTTTAGATTTTTATTGAATGTTTATTTTTCTTTTTAAGGAATTAAAATTTTTAATTTTTGTATTATTAGGTAAACTGAATGAATAAAATAAATTTGAATTGTTTCTCATGTTTATTAGTGTTGATAAAATTAACCTATTATTTTATTTTTAATAATGTTAGGGTTAAATGGATTATTATTTAACATAAAAACCACCTCCAAGCCTTTGAATACCATTAGAAAATGCCTACAATCGGTAAAAGATACTATTGATCCTAAATGCCATAAGGGGGTTTGTTTGGTTCCTTGTTCTTGTGGCAGATCCTACATCGGTGAGACAGGTTGATCAATCTCCACCAGAATTCAAGAGCATGCCACTGACATTAAACATAACCATTCCAAAACCTCAACTTTGGCTAAGCACTCCAACAAAACCAATCATCTTATTTTCATTGAAAACTCCTGTGTCGTGGCCAAAATTGATCATTATCACCATAGGAAATTTAGAGAAGCTATTGAAATAGGAAAGCACCTTAACAACCTTAACCGTGATGAAGGTTGGAAAATTAGTGATGATTGGATTCCCACTCTAACCTCTGATTCCACCCTCTCCTAAATGCTCTCCGCCCTCTTACCGGTAGGTTTTCCCTGCTAGATCTTCCCTACAATATACCATCCCTAAAATTTATTTAAAATATTTTAATCTAAAATAAAATAGGAACAAAAAAAATTTAGAATTTCAAATTAAAATAAAATAAATAAAAATTTAGAACTAAAATAAACCAATTTATTTTAATTCTCAACTAAACTTTAGTTTAATTCACTTATTATAAAAAAATTTACAAATTAATCAATAATAATTAACTATGATTCAGAACTCAAACCTTGTAACAACATTAACAATTTAATTCTCAATTTTCCAATACAACTTTCTAAATAAAAATAATAATAATCCATTTAACATTATTAAAAATAACATAATAGGTTAATTTTATCAACATTATTAAACATGAGAAACAATTAAAATTTATTTTATTCATTCAATTATACCTAATAATACAAAAAATAAAAATTTTAATACCTTAAAAAGAAAACTAAACATTAAATAAAAATCTAAATGTAAAATCATTAACAAAATTAAAAATAAATATAAATATTAAAAACTGTATTAAAGCATTACCATTATTGTTGGCTACCATTCATTCCCACCCTACCCTCACCATTATTTATCTACATCTTTGAGTTCTGACTTTTTCACTCATGCATCTATCCTGATGATAAACCACAAAGGAGGGTTTGAAACATCAATTACAAACACATGAGTGTGATGGCTTTGCTATATTGTTGAGAAAAAGTATTGCTAGAGTTTGATGATTTTAATAGGTTGAGTAGGGTTTTTATTTCAGAGATGAGACTGGCATGAAATATGTAAGACTTGGAAAGTATATTAATTCTTCTTATGTACCATTATGTTATATCCATAATACAAGTATGTATGTTTGTTGTGTAGTATTCATTACTGATGTATTTCTTGCATTGTGGAGGAATCATAAAGTGTCAATAGATTATGACCTTATGGGTATGATGCCACTAATATTTTATATGGATGAGAGAGGCTACCAGTGATATGTTGTTGTAATGGATATATTATGAGATGTTGAATGTGGTCAATAGTAGAGGGTCATTTGAATTATGATATAGCCAACACATTGGATTTTCCTTCTAGTTGGAGCTGGTGAATTGGGCATTGGAGCATCCTTCAGGTTGTAGCCTATAAATTAGGATGTTAGAGTGTCCTTCTAGTCAGAGCTGGTAAACAGGGTGTTGGAGAATCCTTCAAGTTGGAGCCTATAAACCAGGGTGTTGGAGCATCCTTAAGTTAGAGCTACTAAACTAAGTGATGGAGCATTCTTTCAGTTGGAGCTAATAAATTTAGAAGTCAAAGCTTCCTATTGATGTAAATTGTTGAACACAAATATTGAGTGTCTGTTGGTTTTTATCGCAGAAGGATTCCACCTAAAAACATATTGTTTATTGTATTGGTGTCATGCATTAATGAATGGTGTTGTTTATTGTTTATTTGATGTGATTTTAATCTAATGTTAATGTGAATTTAATGCTATTATGATTAAAAAATAACTAATTTAAGGAAATATTGATTTAACCCCTTTTAGTATTTCCAACAATATTCTAGGTGTCTTCTTCGTTGACTCAAGCCTTGTGGTATCTTGATTTTAAACCCATCTTGGTGAAGTGTTTTGCATGTTGCAATTTATCTAATAAATCATTAACCCTACTAGAGGTTATCATTCATTGAGCATAATCTTGTATAATTATTTGTAATTGACACACATTCACCAAGTCCCGTCCTTCTTTGTACAATTATGATGGGTGACACAAAAGGTGAGGTGCTTGGTTGAATCACACCCTACTTGAATAGTTGTTTCCAATTCTTCTTTACTCCATTTTATTCTCATATGGGCTATCAACATATCCCAATATTTGACAACAGAGAGTTTGGAAATAATTCAATTTCGTGCTCCACTTCTCTCTTAAGTACTATCCCTTTAAGATCCTAGAAAATGCCCATGTATACATGTAGAAACCCTTCCAATTGTTGTTTTTATTCTTTATTACACCCCTCTAGGGATTCCTTTCCTCTTATTGACTCATCATCAAGCTATTTTTCTCTTAAGAAAAGTAAAACATATTTCTCGCTAGAACTAATTAGCTCCCTGGCTTGGTTTGCACTCACCAATGAAAGTTGTGACTTGCAATTGTGCACATTGATGATGAAATTTTCCCATCCTTAGTGAGGTGGTATTGATTGTATATCTACAAGAGTATTTTTTGTGGGGATTCCTAAACATGAATCCACATTCATCCAGTTTTATTATGTCCAATTCCACTTCATCAATAAAATCAACACTTATCTCACGCTATTTTTATACCTTGATCTCTACATCCTTGTTTACCCATCCCAATGGATATGGGCTAGGATTATCATGAACCTCTAATCCAAGTCTATTGAATAGATCCACTACTATGAGATTACTTATGAGCCTAGGTTGATCAAAGCTTTTGTCTTAGTATTCTTGACCTAGATCATAATGTGAAAGGGTTTTTTCATATCCTTCTCTTCTTAGTGATTAATTATACTTAGACTCACCTCCTTTCACATTAGTGTGAAAAAATTATTCTTATCACATAAAAGTTGATTTCAATTCGATTGCACAAATTTATGGCTAAAATATTATTTTTCATTACATCCTTATTGTTGTTCTTTAATATCATATATGGATGTAGATTCTAGCACTTGCCCCCAATGTAACCATCAATGTTGCAATAGTTACAATGTTTGGTAAGATCCTTGCACTGATGTGATGTCGCTAGTGTCTTCTTATCCTTTCCCCATTTCTACTTGTTCTTCCTATCCTTGGAAGAATCCTAGTGTTCTTCTTGATTCAAAACACTTTTATTCCACTTCTTTTAGCCTATGATTTCTATATATTGTGCTTGTACACATGTCTCATCCACTATTGTTGGATGACAAAAAAATCACTTTCTTTTGTATATGCCTATGTAGACCTCCCTGGAAACTTCAGGAATACATCTATGTTATTTTGAGAGATACCTAGTATGATGGCCATCTTTCTAAACTCGGTGTTGTACTCTTGTATTCTTTTCCCCTGCCTCTACTTGACGGAGTTCCACTATGTCCATTGGTCCTGTACATACTTGATAGGGTGAAATTGGGACTTATGAAGGTTTTGAATTCCTCCCACCTAGATATTAGTAGATCACATTTTAGCTTAAGTGTCTCTATATGGATTTCCCAATAGGTCATAGTTGGTCCTCTAACTTCAATCTAGAAAATGATAGCTTCTACGCTTCATTCATGTGGTGAACATTAAAATACACTTTTGACTATAGCAACAAGTGATTCAATTTTAGCACATCGATCTCAACTTTGTTTGGTATTATTTACACCATCAATTCAATCTTGAATAGGGACTATGAATTGTTAGTGCCACTCAAAATCAATTTCTCTTTCTTGGTTTCTTTCCTTGAATCCTTCTCTAAGTGTTCATGATCTCCCCATTCCCCCTTTGTTATGACTTGTGAATTATATCCTCCATATTCTCTAAACATATGAGCATGCTTTCTAGACCCACCATGAGTATTTTCATACTATGATTGATGTTGGAAACTTGTGCTTCCAACCTCCCAAATATTCCTCCTAACAAATCATGAAGGTTATTGCAAATAAACTCATTATCCATAGCTATAATTCTGATACATTCTCCTTAGATCAATTCTTGGATCCCTAGAACTTCCCACAAAATACCCAAAGAAATATATTCTCATAGAAATATGATCTATAATATACCATGGATATTCCACTAGAACAATTCGTCACTATAGATATAATATACTTACTAGATTTTATACTATGTAGGTTAATTTTTCCTTTAGATTTCAAATTCTTTAGTTAATTGATTTTCCACTTAATTGAGAAAAATAATTGAAATGCCACAAATATGGAATAGAAAGAAATACTCACATTATCCATAATAGACACAATTTTTTCCTTGGTAAACCCTTATGAGAGAAAACATACCTAGAAGGTGACATTGATTTGATCAATTTTCTCTAGTGTGGAATAATGTCAATATAAAGAAAGAGGTACTATTTATGAAGCTACCTAAGGTATATTATATAAAATATAGCACCATGGTGCAAAGCCTCACTAAGCACTCTAGCTTAAGGGAAATAATGGGAAAAGCCATCATTTTTACGTTAATAATTGTTCTCCCTATTATTTTTTGGCTCGATAGTATCCCCAAAAGGGAGGCTTTCCTAACGAATTTTGAACAATAGACAACCCAATAACTCCAAGGATAAGTATCCTCTAAGTATTCTGTTCAAATTTTGCTTTATCTATTATTGATGATGATCCCAAAACTATGAAGGAAGCAATAGATTCAGAGGATTACAAACTCTAGAAAGAGGCCATGGTTGATGAAATGGCATCTTTTCACAAAAATGAGGCTTCGGATCTAGTGGAGTTGCTGATTGGAAGGAAACCCATTGGCAGCAAATGGGTGTTCAAAAAGAAGACAAATGCATAAGGAAAGGTGGAGAAATACAAAGCTCAGTTGGTAGCAAAAGGTTATTCCCAGGTGCCGGAAATTGATTTTGGTGATATTTTTTCTCCTGTTGCCAAGGTAGCTTCTATTAGAAACAATGTAAACTTTGAAACAAAAACCCATACTGTTACTCGTTTTGTAGAGATAGCAAAAAAGTGACCCGATTTCGAAAAGGGGTTATGCAAAACACACATGTTTTTTAAAGCTTAGTTTTTGGCACTATAAATGTTTTATGTACATTGCGTTTTATAATGGTAGTGTTTTTTATGCTGATTTAAAAATGTGGTAATTCTGCACCAGATCCTTTTTTTATAATTTTTTTTTTTTTTAA